>APFE031129894.1:5612-18112 GCA_000404065.3 Pinus taeda
GAGGCATCATGTGATCCATTTCTTTTGCAGCGTATGCAGTGCAAATCTGCCTTTTCTCCTTGAGAGTGTCTGCCCCTCCTGCCTCTGAAATATCTTCCTCTTCCTCTTCGACCACCTCTTCCTCTTGAAGAATCTTGAGCAGGATGCTTTTCTTTATGAGCAAGGCACATAACCTCTTTAGAAGATTCAGGGGCTGTCTTCTTTCCAAAAGCTTTCTCTCTTTCAGCAAACGTTTTCACAAGAGAGTCAAAGGTGATATCTTTGATATTTCCATTTGCTTGCAATGACTCAAGACAATTGGAATAAGTAGGATAAAGTGCCTTGAGAAAAGCAATAAGAGGAATATCCAATTCAACCTTAGTGGATTTGATATCATGCATTATAGACTTGACTTTAGATGCAAGAGCAAGAGGATCATTATTTTGCAGTTCAAGAGTGAAGAGTTTAATCATGTGTTGAACAACTTCATGTGCAGAATGTGAGTCATAGAGTTCTTTCAGCTTTTGTAAGGCTTCAAAGGCAGTTGAAAATGACGAAATATGGCGACTCACCTCTTCATTTACAGATGTTACGATTAATGCATAAGCTTTGTTGTTCTTGTTTTCCCAAATGATGAGCTCTTTGTCTGAGGTAGGCTGTTCTGGTTCATTGTCTCTGTCTTCGACACACACTCCTTTCCACAACTCATTGAAAATGAGGGTGTGTTTTATCATCCGGGACCATTCGGGATAGTTCCCCTTGCCAGTGAGAACTATTCCCACCATGGATATGATTGAATGCATTCTGTAAAAAATACTTCTGCTGATAGAAAAATAATGTTGCCAATATACAGTAGAATTGTTCTTCTGGTGGTAATTTTTTTTTAATTACAATTTAAAGGAGCATTCTCTCCATATAGAGCTTTGTACTAACTTTGTCTTTAATGAAAATATAAAACATTTCCCAGAGAAATATTCAAATCATGTATGCACTCTCAAAAATTTCAAATCTCTTCCTTATCACGTTTTTTTTTTGGTAGTGCGTGATATAGCATTCAAAAGATAGTAAAGAAAAAATCGAGCACGCTTCCTCTAAGGAGCTCCTGCTGCTGCGTGCGTTAGGTTACCTGCATCGCGACTGCCAGGGCCTCGACCTCCTACCATGGCCCCTCTGGATCCTCCATCGGAGGGGGCTGATCCACAATGTGCCTTTTTAGATCGAGTGAAGTCCCTTCCACCGCAACACCCTTGTCCAACTCTCACTAAATTTGTCAAGAAGCTGGATGTGCTTCAAGAAGTTCATTTACCACCAGCCTTGCCCCGCATGGCCGCATTGTCTCTTGCAGAAAAAGGTCTCATAGGTCAATTTACAGGCCTCTGGCCTTCTCCAAAAACTGTACAAAGATGGGTTGAAAGAAATTGGTCTGAAAAAATTCAAGGGAAAATCTCCATCAAATTTTTTGGGAAAGGGTATTCTACATTTCACTTTGAATCCAAAGAGGATAAAGATTTAATATTCAGAAACGGGCCATATTTCATGGACTCTAGGGGCCTGTATCTCAACAAATGGACCCCAGACTTTGACCCTGAATTGGATGTCCCTAGTGTTGTTCCGGTTTCGGTCTGGCTCCCTCATCTCCCGCTCCACTGCTTGGGAGATGAATCAGTGCAAGCCATTGGGAATGCAGTTGGAAAATATATTGATCGCAGTGAACCGAATGAAAACATGCAGGCTTGTGCGAGGATTTGTGTTGAAGTGGATCTTGGAAAAGGACTCCCTGAAGCTATCAAACTGAAAGTGGATGAGTGGAGCCATATCCAACATCTGGATTACAAGCAGATACCATTTAAATGTAAGGTATGTCATGAATATGGCCACTTTGCCAATTGATGTTCTAAACTTGTTGATGTAGAGAACAACGTACAAGAAGACCAATGGGAAACTGTAAAAAAAAAGAAGACAACTTCTTCATCCAAAGCCTCTCATGAATCTAGCCCTCCTGTACCCAATGCATCTCGTCCCTCTTCATTCTCCCCTTTCTTGTTTGCCCATTCCCCTCTTGACCATCCTCCCCTCCCCTCTTCATCTAACCCCTTTCTAGTCTTATCTCCCCCTGAACCTCCTTTCGTGGATCCCTCTCCCCCCCCCTTCATTCAATCTGAAGCCTCTGAACCTTCTCCCCCCTTGGTCATCCCATCTCTGGCTTCTCTTGATCCTCCTCTCATCAGGATTACGAGAAGTTACTCTAAAGACCATGGAACTTCTAGCGACTTTTACAAAAAACCTGGACCAGGTAGAAAATCGGCCAAGCAGCATAGAGATGAGAATGCTCATAAAGACATCACTATGGGCACCCAAACTCCTATAGAGTCTTTCATCTTGGGGCAACATGATAAAGAGACATGTCACAAAGATCCAGGGGGGCGAGCACCTCTCCGTACCCCAAATACCCAATGATGAAAGTCTTGTCTTGGAACATCAAGGGATTAGGGCACCCCTCCAAGGTCTCAGCCCTCATAGAACTTATACATAGTGAAAAAACAAAAATTTTATTGATTCAGGAAACAAAGCAAGACCAGCAAGAAATGAGAGGAATAATAGATCAGTAGAAGCAGTACAAAGGGAGTATCAGTGTTTCAAGAGGAGCATCTGGAGGAATTGCCACTCTTTGGAATCACAGTAAGTGGAACTGCACATCAAAAATGTTACATCAACATTGGATTAGAATTGTTTTGGAAAATATAATAGACAACCAAACTGCAATAGTTTATAATGTTTAGGTTCCCAACCACTTCAGAGAAAAGGAATGTTGCTGGGATGACCTTAAGGCAAGTATGGATGGTGAAATAAACTCCAATATTATTGTGGGAGGCGATCTAAATCTTATATTACATGCCAACGAAAAACGAGGAGGTTGCTTCTCACCCGATCCCTTCAGAAGTTGTTTGGAAAATATCATGCAAGACCATGAACTTGTGGATGTGGCTCCAAAAAATCGCAGGTACACCTAGAGCAATCGTAGGCTGGGCATTGGTAACATAATGGAAAGGCTGGACAGGATTTTAATTATTTTTTCATTTCTTTCTTCCTTCTCAGTGGGGTACGCTAACATCCTTTCTTCTTCAGCCTCTGATCACTACCCTATAACCCTCACTCTAGAAACTCACTGCCCCCTTGGACCCATCCCATTTAAATACAGTCCCCTCTGGAATTGTATACCAGCGATCAAATAAATTGTTCAGGATACTTGGAATCAGCACGTTGAAGGCTTTCCTAGTTTCATATGGGAAACCAAACAAAGAAGAACCAAGCAGGCTATCAAAGAATGGGAAAAATCCAGTTATAAGGAGCCTGAGGAGGTCAAAAAGAAAATCAAGAATGATTTAGATAGCATCCAAAGAACAATAGAAGCTCATGGCCTCTCTCAGGAGAATAAGGAACAAGAAAGCATTCTCTATTCACAGTTATGTCACATAAATAGAGAAGATGAATTAAAATGGAGATTAAAGTCGAGGCAACTCTGGCTGCAAGGGGATGATAAGAATACAACCTTCTTTCACAAACAGACCACAACACGAAAAAAAAGGAACAACGTCAGCTCTATTTTAGATGCTGAGGGCAATCAAAAAACCACCCAAGAGGCCATTATAAAGGCTGCCATAGAACATTACAGAGAGCTTCTAATTGAAACAAAAGGAGAAGAGGATTATGTTGACTTTCTTCAATATTTTCCTAATGGAATCACCAAGGAAATGAATGACAGCCTGAATAAAGAAATTGATGAGGAGGAAATCAAAAGAACGATTTGGACTCTCCAGCCCGACAAGGCTTCAAGCCTTGATGGTTTTCCCATTTGCTTCTATAGGGCGTTCTAGGGATTAATTAAAAAAGACTTGAAAAAAATGATCATATGGATCCAGCGAAAGGGTAAAATAGGAGGATATACCAATTCTACTCATCTTGCTCTCATACCTAAAGAAAACCGACCCTCTTCCTTTTCTCGTTTTCGACCCATTTCCCTCTGTAATTCCTCCTACAAGATCCTGACTAAAATCTTAGCCTCCCACCTCAAACCCCTCCTCCCCTCTCTTATCTCAGAAAATCAAGGAGGGTTCCAAGCCAACAGACATATAACTGATTCCATTCTCCTCGTACAAGAAGCCATTCATTCGAGTCATTCTAGGAAGGAGAAAGGGTTCATCCTCAAGCTTGACCTCACCAACGCCTTCGACAGAGTAAGACACTCCTACCTAAAAGTTGTCTTAAAAAAGATGGGATTTTATTCGTCCTTTCTAAACCTCATCACTGCTTGCATCTCTGGGTCCTGGATTTCCCTCTGGTTAATGGTAGACCGGGTGAAGCTTTTCAATCCTCTCGTGGTCTCAGACAAGGTTGCCCTCTGTCTCCTTACCTCTTTTTTCTTATGGCTGAATCCTTTAGTCAAGCTTTGGGCCTCATCACACGAATTAAATTTGGGAATGGAGTCAGGAATATCAACCACTTGCAATTTGTCAATGACACTTTGCTTATTGGAGGAGCCTCCATCACTATAGCAAGGATATTCAAGAACCTATTAGAAAAATTTATGAGGTATTCCGGCGATCTGGTCAACCAGTTGAAAAGTTGTATTTATGGATGGAATACAACAAATCAGGTCATTCACAATATTGCAAATATCTTTGGAGTCCCTTGCAACCATGAGTGGACTCAATTCTCATACTTGGGCATGCCAGTAAGTCTAGAACATCTGAAGGCAGAAACTTGGGACATCATCATTGACAAGGTGAAGCGAAAGTGCATCAATGGGGATCCGTTTGGCTCAATCCATTAGGTCGCATCATCCTTCTTAAATAAGGTATTTCTTCTCTACCCCTATATCAATTCTCTCTCTTCCAAGCTCCAGCTTCCTTTCACTACAAAATGGATGTCATCCTCCGCTAATTCCTCTGGCAAGGAGGGAAAAATGACAAAAAAAAATTCAATTTAGTCAATTGGAAGCAGGTCATTCAATCTCAAGACAGATGAGGTCTTGGTATTAGATCCCTCAAATTCCTAAATCTTGCTTTTGGAGGTAAAATTGTTTGGAGACTCATAACTGGTCTTTCTGCCTAGTGGAAAAGGGTTTTGGAAATTAAATACTTGAACTTCCCTAGACAGCAGTTGCTAGACCCCGATATTCCTATAAAAAACTCTTCAAAAATTTGGCGTTTATGTAAAAAAGCTATTCCGTTCATGGCTCAAAATATTTCCAAAGTTCCCAAGGGAGGATCCAATATTAATATTGGAGCTGATAAAATTCTGGGACAGCAGCCAATAAACAGTCACGAAGGAATTAATCCTATTCTCACCTTTCTTGACAGCATCGGTATCCATTATTTGGATCAAATCTCTTGCTGGGATCCTCATCCTCATCTTTGGCTTGGGTGGTCCTTTCCTATTATCCCCAATGATTTTAAAGCAAGCCTATCCACTTTGCAATCTCTTCTCCACAGTAAAGCTCCCATAAAAAAGAATGAGATGGATGGATTTCGATGGGATCCAACCGGATCAAATTACACTGTCCAAGCTGCCCACCAACACATCTACTACATCAATCTTCCTATGCAAATTATGGAATCACTGGAAAATGGTTTGGAAATCAGAGGCTCATCCAAAAATTAAATTCTTTATTTGGACCCTTCTAAAAGGAAAAATTCTCATAGCAGAAAATTTACAAAAGAGGGGTATCAACGGTCCCTCTCTTTGCCCCAACTGTCAAGCTGCTGAAGAGTCCTTACATCACCTCTTTATCGACTGTCTCTTTGCTATCACATGTTGGAAGAACTTATCCCATATTCAAAATATCCTTGGAGTAACCAGTACTCCATTGGAGAAGTGATCCATTATTGGAAAAATAATTGTCCTTTGCAACATAAGAAGAGCAATTTAGTGAAAAGGGTCTAGGACTCCCTCCCCTACACTATGCTATGGAGCATTTGGATGGCAAGAAACCGTAAAGTCTTTAAGGACAAGGGCTAGGATATAAGAACTCTCTGCAATAAGGCAAAGAGCCTCGCTCTAGAAACCATTTCGGTCAAAACTCAAAACAACATAGGTGTAACCATGCTCAGTGTTGAAGAAAGGAGTTTTATCAGCTACATATTGGATAAAAATAATAGCATTCATAATGGAAATCTAGCTAAAGACCAGCATAGCAAGGAAATCCACGGATGGAAAATCATGTTAAAAGATGTTGAGTTTGCAAAATGGTTACAAAACTGCAACAGTAACTATCTCTTCTTCGATGGAGCATCTAAGACAAACCCTGGAATTGCAGGAGCAGGGGGAGTGATCTTCAATGCCAATGGGGATTGCATCTTTTTCTATGAATGGGGACTTGGGCAAATCTCTAACAACAGGGCAGAAGCGTTGGCCCTATATCAAGGGCTCATCCAGCTCAACAAACTTGGCATAAGAACAACAAAAATCTTTGGAGATTCGTTGGTTGTTATTAGTTTAATGGCTCAAAATAAAGAATCACCCAATGTCCTCCTGCAGCAGGTCATTTAGCGTTGTCATTTTTTACAACAAACAATGGCTAATCTAAACTTTCATCATAGCCTCCGATCGCACAACAAGCAAGCTGACACACATGCCAACAAGGCTTGCAACAGGTCAAGGGGCAGTTTACTGTGCAACTCCGAGGAGACTCAACATCCTTTACCATGAATCGTATTAGCTCGAACTGCAACAAATCCTATAGCTCTGATAGGTGGAAGTGTATTCAGATTCTTCAAACCAGCAACAAGATCATGATCAGCATTGGGATTTGGCTCAGAATCGAATCTCTCATTACCCTGACTTCAATCAGTAACCTAGTCGACTTCTATCTTATTGATCATGCCTCTCTGACTCCTCAGGACAGGCATCTGGATTTTCTGCGCCCTCTCTCTGTTCCACCCTCCTATTATATGATAGCCCCTCATCGTCCTCGCCCTTCTATATATTTCTCCTATCCCTTCCCCTGTTCAGCGCCCTTCCTTTTTTCTTTCCCCCTGCTCTCTTGGATCGGGAATTCTTCCCCGAAGCCTTTTTTTCCTCTCGGTTTTGAATCTCGTTTGAACTCTGAATCCCAGAATTGGTTATCTACCTTTGTGCTAGTTGCTTCCTCCTCAGTCCGATCTCATCTGAAACAGTTCTTAACCGCGATTTGGAGATCCATTTTCTACCTGCTTCATTCGGTCTTTGCAATGGCCCACAGCGAGGACTGCCTCCATTGTGCGGATCTTCAAGCCGAGCTGGAGGAAATAAGAGCTCAACAGAAGATCTTAGACGATAAAATCGACAATCAAAGCGGCATCATTAGCTATAAATATCAAGCTGAAATCAATCTTTTTTTGCACAGGGTTTCCTCATTACAAGAGCAGTTTAACCGTCTGTCTAACAGATGCGGCCATGCAGAAGAGTCCATAGATATTATGAAATACATGTTGGAAAAGCGCAACACAGTTGCTCCAAGCTCCTCAAGTGCTAAGAACATTGCTGAGGATGAAAAACCGGAGGAATCCACAGTGCGACAAATCAGTCACATTAATATAGATTAGATATGTTTTGCGAATGCTACCTTTTGTTGCTTCAGTTTGTAAGAGTCTACTTCTGTTTAGACTTTCTCAAAGCCAGAAAAGGTAGGATTAAGGAGAAAATCCCTTTTTTTAACTCCTTTGATCCTTGGCATATCATGTACCTCAGGAGTTTAAGCTCCCTCTTTTTTCTTTTCAGATCCTAATACAAGAACCGACTTTGTAAAAAAAAAAAGATATAGCGTTCAAACTTTCACTTTCCTCACGTTAAGGTTTTTTTTATAGATCCAAAATATCACTCTAACTTTTTACAGATCCAAAATAACATTCTAAGTTTTTTACATATCCAAAATAACATTCTAACCCTCTAGGCAACGGAGGCACATGTGCTCGTTCTTGTTATCTTTGGACACAATGACTTTATGGGAAATGTGATCCACGAAGGCGCACAGGGTCGAGAAATTGGTAGTCTCAACGATTACAGCTGTGCGTATTCCGCTCCATAAAATGCAGGTAGGTACAGAGTCGTTCCCCTCAGCGCGTATGCTAATTTCCCAACGATACTTATGGAGGCAACATTCTTCAAAACAGGAATACTTATGGAGGCAACATTCTTCAAAACAGGGATACTTATGGAATATTTATGGAAGCAACATTCTTCATTCAATACAAAAAAATTGTACAGCGCATTCAAGAAACTAGACCACCAATGTTAGAATTGTGTATTAACTTATAAATTGACTTATAACAAGCAAAATCAATCATGTTAACACAGCATTCAAACTTCAGGCCTCAGCATGGATTTAAAAGGAAAATCAACGCTCATACCATAGATACCAACGCTCGCCGAACTTCTTTTGTTTCACTCCCTGTTTGTGAGCAGAAAACCTTATGTTGATTGTATGAAATGAGTGAATTCGTGGAGTAGGGCGTTTCTCTATGGGAGCTGGGCGTTCATCATAGAGATTCAACGCTCTTCTTCTGTAAAACAGAGAGACGTTACACCCAAGAAAAAAAAAACGTGCCAACAATAAGCGCAGGGAGGACAATTATGAACAGTCCAGGGAGCCAGAGGGCGCAGTCAATGGTTGAAGGCAGGTATCGAGCAGTGTAGCAGACAAGCGTACATGTGGGCTTGAGAGAAAATGTCAGGCATTGACACCACAACGTTTATATGGGCAACGCTTTTAAATGGAGAGCAGAGTAGCAGAGTTTTGTATGCAAGGTAGAACATAGGCAAAAAACTGACACCAGGAGTTACACAAAACCTAATTTTGGGAGCTGGCTCTGATACCATGTCAGACCAAGCAGTAACTCCTCTACCAAAATTGATTCGTGTGTTTATTCCTTCAGGGTGGCCTTATTATATACATGAGGGAGAGACTGTTCACTTCATCTCCCGATGACTGTTCACATTACTTATTTATTTATTTACATTATGTTCACCCAATCCTGATGATTAGGTGTCAACAGGTTGAAATGGTTATAGGCTCCCCAGCAGAGTCGCCATTTTGTTGTGAAGATAAATCCCTTTTGTGGATAAAAGCGATCTCTCTACTCCTATGAGAGGATCTAGCAACAAACTAGACGAACTAGTGCAAAACTCTCCTAGTTTATGTTGAAAAATGGAAAGGGAGAGAGAGAGAAACCTACCTCACTCTGATATTAAGTGCTCAACCTTTGATGATGATCTTGATCCCTTAACTTCCAGGCTCACTCCTTGTTATTCCTTGCGTCCGAATACTTGCATGAGAGATCAAAAGACAACAAGAGATACAAGAGCATACATAATATAATTCAAACATAAACTACATGGCAAATCAATGAGCATCATGCTAAATGAATAAATATTTATACATTTATGGAAGGTAAACACCATATGTATATATTAATGAATCAAAGAGGGAAGCATACAACCATTGCCTTGATGTTGGAGACCTCCTTTGTAGTGGATTCCCAAGTCCAAGCCAAGACCATTCAAGCACTCCTTCTCCTTAGTTAGATGGGTAGCATTTGGGAAAAGTTTCAAAATAGGAATGCAGGCAAGCAATGACCAACAATTTGGGGATGGAAGGGACTTGATTTATAGGATGGGAGAGGGAGTTAGGGATCCATAAAAGAGGGAGGAAGGTCCACACCTCAAGGGGAATATCACTAAAGGTAGGATTAAGGACTCAAAATGGGAGAGCTCGACCATATCTCTATTCAACAACATCTAGCTTGTTGTTCTTGAAGATTCTAACAGGCAAAGCTTCTTCTCAACTTTAGGAAAGACTGCCATAAGAGATTCAGCGTAGGTTTCCATATCAAAAGGCGCGCTGGCAGCTCTAGGTCAGTAAACTACAACCTGCTATTAGCACGGGTCAACAATAGTGCAAAGTGTGTTGGTCCTGAAAACTAGGGTTTCAGACAAATTTCTCTAGAATTTACTCAGGGCAGTTTTCCTTCTATTTTTCAGGGATGTTTCTGTATGTGTTTCATAGTGAGTACACTTCACAATTTTTGTCACTTTGCGACATTTGCAACATGGATGACACAAAGTGTGACACTTAGGGTATGAGACTGGGAGTGTGACAAAATATTGTATAACAATAATGTCTATACTTGATTAGATATTGCTCATGTAGTGGGAGTATTAAGTATATCATTATAACACCTGAAAATGAGTATTAGATAATTGCCAAAAATGTGTTTAGGTACTTACGTGGTGTTAAAATGTGAATGTATTAATGATTTCCTAATGTTATTTTAACCAATTTATTCTTTAACAACTCACCATATTGTGAAAAAAGTTTTATCCAACATGTATCATGGGATTTGCTTTCCTTTCACTCTCTAATATATAATAGAGGTGAAGGGGATTCTAGTGAGTTTGCAAGAGTATAATGTAATGAACTCTATTGATTATATGAGGGTGTAGCCTTATATGATTAGGAGTTTACCTATAAAATAAAGAAGCATTTTTTGTGGATATTTCCCCACATTTGCGGTTTTATCATGTAATCCTCGTCTCTCCCTTCTCTTATCTTGCATTGCTTATCTGTTGTTCTTGTCTAATGTTTTTTACATAGTAGATTAGACTGTGCAGATCTTTATCATATGTTAATGCATATTTATAAAATCTAACATGTGGCATAATTGATCATGTAATTTGCTACCAAGGTGTACTTGGAACTGACAAGGAAGAGAATTTACATTGTTTTGTTGATGTCGATTGGGTTGGTGATTCGGATTGAAGGTTATTGACTAGTGGGTGTGTGTTGAACAACAACAAAGCTAACAACCAAATAAGTAAGTTGTAGTTGGTTGTGGCAATATTGATGATGTAAACTAAGTACATGGCAATCATTAATGTAAGCAAGGAAGCAATTTGGTTTACAAAGGTTATGTTCAGAAAGCAAGCGGTAAGGATAGGTTGTGACGATGACAATGCAATCTACCTAACAAAGAACCCAACTTGTCATTCCAAGACAAATCACATTGATATATAGTACCATTCAACATGATGGAAAAGAAGCAAGTGTTATTGGAGAAGGTAGATACATTGATAAAGTTTGCGAGTATTATGAAGTTTTGTTGGTGTAGAGAGATAATGGGCATTGTTGCCCTAGTTCACTAAAGCACAATATTCCCTATTAATGCATACAAGACAACACATTGGAGAATGTTGAGGAGTTATATACTTTACAAAGGAAACTTAGTCGACTAAAGTGTAGTCAGTCGATTGGCTGTCGAGGTGGATCAATTGGGTAACTTGTTGGTCAAGGTAAATCAACTAAGTGTCTGATTGATGAGATGGTCAAGTTGAGTTGATGGTCAACGCTAAAGTCAAGATAGGTATTGTGGTCGAAGGTTGACATAAAAGTTGACAAAATTCGATACTTAATTTAAAAATAATTGTAGTTAAAGGAATGCATGGTCAACAAAGACTGGTGGCCAACTAATGTTGGAGTGGTGATCGACTTCAGTTAAATTGAATCATAAACAATCATGAATCTTGAGATTCTTGCATCTTAGCCAATGAGATTCAACCTTCTATAACTGACTTGGGTGCTACAAATTAGGGTTTCTTATATCTGTAAAAAGACATGAAGTAAGGTTGTGATACGTAAATGCTTGATCATAGATCAAGGGTGATGTAATGAGTAGAACTGTTTTAAGTGTGGACAAAGGTCAGTGTTCACTGTAATCTAGTTGAATATTCAATACAAAATTTAAAGAGCGGTGAAGCTTAAAGGTTGGTTGACTTTTTTGGTTAAAGGTTTCCATGGTAAAAATATCTGTGTAGTACACATGTCTTTATGTGTTTTCCATTGATTATTTCTAATTTATTGCTCTTTTGTAAAAATTTAGATATTTGAATCTTAAAATTTGGTTGAAAGTTGGGCCAATTTTTTTATTAAAACTCATTTTAAAACGTTGATTGATACAACAATGTACAACCTTGAACTAAATGACTACTATTACAATTCAATTTAATGATTTAATAAACCTTTAATTAAAACTTAATCTCATCTCTAATGCCCCAAATAAACAAATAATTTTTTAAAGTAATATTTATAAAACTATACATCCTGAAATAGATAAATATAACATAGAAAGAATGAAAGAAAGAAATTATTTTAACGTCCACGAGGCTAATGATAGCCTATGAGACATATTGCTTCTTCAACAGCTTGATGTATTCAACCATTTATTGTGAAGCTTCACAATAAATGATCTCAGCTTCTCGATAAACCCCTCGCTAAATAGATTATCCCAAGAGCTAGCCGCCAACATATCTGCATAACTTTCCCTGTTGTCTTTGAAGGTCTCACGTTCTAAAATGAAATGTTTTTTTGTTTCCACTTTTCCGGAAGAGCAAAAAATGCATACTCTTTCCTCCCACACTTCTTTTGGCCTTTTCCAGCGCCTTGTTTCTGTTGGGTTGTGTTATATTCTTTCCACGACTAACCTACGTAG
>APFE031129894.1:22862-51296 GCA_000404065.3 Pinus taeda
ATGGTATTGGATGCTTCAACATGTATAAATATGTATTGTAACATTGAAAGGAATATAATGAAAAATCAAGCTGGTAGCTCGATTTTGAGATCCAGTGGGAAATCTCTGTGTATATGTGTTATGCTCTCGCATTTTTATTTTTCCTGTGATTTAGAATTCGTATGCAGGTAATTTGTGTACGGGGTTAAAACCTACAGTTTCACAACAGAGTTGATGAGAATTAGTCTTTAACTGAGCAATAAGAATTTTGGCTCTCTAAGAGATATTGGCCTCTATGTATGCTTTTGGTTGGTGACTACTAGTGGGATTAAACACTTCAATATAGTACTTTTTCTTTCTTCCTAACTCCTTATCCCAAGTACGTTTGTGGAACTTATCCCTAACAAAAGCTTTTATCTCTTTGTTGTTTATTGGACACACGTTCAAGCAAATACCCCATTTACTAAACCATTTGTGATTTTGCTGCATCCAAGTTTTTTTTTTTTTGTACAATCTGTCATTAAAGACAACCTTAGGCCATCTACCCTTTTTCCATTTGCTCATTTCACTTAGCAAGATAGCATAAGGAACTGCACTTTTAATCTTGAATTTGTTTCTAATCGAGCACTTCAGAATTTTCTCAATTTGTCTCCAATGCGTGTTGGATGTACTGCTGGCCCATAGTTCACAACCATAGAGAATCACCGGAATCACTAGAAGCCCAAAAAAGGTTTGAGTGGTTTTCTAGTCCCATAACTTTGTCTCTCTACACCTATTTTGAAAAGCATAAAATGCTTTTCCAACCTCCCAAAGTTTTTTTTTCTTTTTACAACCATCCCACCTTAGATTTTTGTTGAAGTCAATTTCAAAGTATTTGTAATCCGCAACTTTTTCCACTAGAATGTTGCCTTCAAAGTAAAACTTATGTTGATTATATTTTATGTTCTTAGAAAAAACCACTACTTTACACACCTGTCCGTTGCTTCTGACTAACATGACATTGAAATTGAAACTTCTTCCACCAGAATGTTGTCTTCAAAGTAAAACTTATGTTGATTATATTTTCTTTTCTTAAAAAAAACCACTACTTTACACACCCGTTGCTTCTGACTAACATGACATTGAAATCGAAACTTCTTCCACCAGAATGTTACCTTCAAAGTAAAACTTATGTTGATTATATTTTCTTTTTTTAGAAAAACATTGAAATTGAAACTTCTTCCACCAGCATATTGCCTTCAAAATAAAACTTATGTTGATTATATTTTCTTTTCTTAGAAAACATTACAATTGAAACTTCTTCCACCAAAATATTGCCTTCAAAATAAAACTTATACTAATAATATTTTCTTTTCTTAGAAAAAACTACTACTTTACACACCCATTACCTATGACCAACCTAACATTAAAATTGAAACTTCCTTCCACCAAATGTTTCATTCAAAATAAACCTTATGCTCAAAATGTTGATTATATTTTCATTTCTTAAAAAAAACCACTACTTCACACAACTGCGCGTTGCTTCATGACATTGAAATTGAAACTTTCCGCATCTATCCTCTCCACGAGAGGGCAAAAATCTGTGGTGTCTGGAAAGACATCTATTTTAAATTTGTTCGTTGACAGTCTTTTCGATTCACGCACTGTCACTGACAATGCGTTGCCTTATTATTAATTTATTATTATTAATTTATTATCCATCATTTTAGCGAGAACCATCATGCCTATCTCTTGGAGCACGAAGGAGTCCTAACTTTCTGAAAGCCCAAAAACTCAAGAATTTAATATCTCTGAGATTGGGCAGAACTTTAAAGAGACAGTAAGTTTGTATGTTATGCATATGTGAAATCCATTTCTTTGCACACGATGGGGTGTGAGAGTCTCTTCTATTCCCTGGTTTTGACTCTTACAGTAGCTCTCATCACATACAATATGGTCACAACCACAAATGTTGTTCATCAAAAGGATGATTCAGAAGACACAGATCCTATTATTAAAATGCCAGTTGAGAGGAGATTGTTTCACACAGCTCTGACTGCAACGGACTCCTCTTACAACAGGTGGCAGTGCAGAGTCATGTACTACTGGCACAAGAAGTTCAGTAGCCAACCTGGCTCAGACATGGGAGGATTCACCAGAGTTCTTCATTCGGGCAAGCCTGACAATCTCATGGATGAGATACCAACCTTTGTGGTTGACCCTCTTCCTCCTGGACTTGACCAGGTCTGTACTTGATAGATTCATTTTTCTTTTTATATTTATCGATTTTTAAAATCAAGGTGGGTTGAATTTCAATGGATATATTCACTTGATTTAATCTTAATTTTATATTTATTATTTTTTCCAATTGAAGCAACAAAGGGCTGAACCACTGTGGATCGCGGATTGCTCAGAGCCTATATCAAGAATACATTCGTGCAAAAAAATGATTATGTGGGATGGAAGGAGATTGATATGGAGAGTTAGATTACGTGGGTGGGAGGGGAATTGAGTGCTTTGGGGTTTGGAATATGGGGGGTGGAGGGGAATGGAGTACTTTGGGGTTTGGAATACGGGGGCCGGAGGGGAATTGATTGGGGAACTTTGATTATGTCGGCGGCAGGGAAATTCAGTGTTTTGTGGATTTGAATATGTGGAGTTCAGGGAATCGATAGGTGAACTGATTCTGTTGGTGAGAGGGGAATTGACTGCGCTGTGGATTTAAATTTAATTGTATAGATCTTCTCGTGCATGGGGTTGAAGCCAAACAGTTATTGCATGTGGGCAGAAACCAAACCCATGAAAAATAGTCATCGAATTATGTGTTGTATTGTTGTTCAGGAAAATTGTTTTCTAACATGTAGATTTTCACAGTTAAGAACATTATGACGATGAAAACTTCTAGAATGATGAAAATTTCTAAAATATTGTGTGATCTCATTGAGATGTTGATGTTTTCACCATTATAGATGTCTACTTTCTGTCCTCGAAGATAAGTGAAGTGTTCACCTGAAAGGTTGGGCATCTCAACAAGATCACACAATATTCCAAATATTTACATCAATTGAATTGAACAAAAACAAAACCCTATAAAACTAGTCATTGAGTTATGTGTTGTTGCTCTGCAGGGCTACATTGTATTGAATAGACCGTGGGCTTTCGTGCAGTGGCTGAAGCAGGCAGATATTGAAGAAGAGTAAGTCTGTATGAGAATATTGCATCCTTGTCAATTTTAGTTTTCTTCAAACTGTGGTTGTTGACTTGGATTTCAGAAATGTAATACAATGGGTGCAATATATTATGTAATTCTTAAGGTCTACTGGTACAACACATGCTATAAAGCTCTAAAACGAAATTTTGTTTTCCTTGCACAGGACACTCTTAGATGGAAGTAGGATTAACAATTATGGGCTTTTACAGGTACATATTGATGGCGGAGCCTGACCATATCATTGTCAAACCGATACCTAATCTGGCCACAGAACATTTGCCAGCAGCCTTCCCTTTCTTCTACATAACGCCTGAAAAATATGAGACAGTTATACGCAAGTTCTTTCCCAAAGACAAAGGGCCAGTTACAAACATTGACCCTATAGGAAACTCTCCTGTCATTATTAGTAAGGTGCGTCTTAGCATAGTTTTCATTTAGCTCGTCAACCCTACTTTAAAAGGAAATTCCGAAATGGTTTCTTGGACTTTGCTAAGAGGATATTTTTGTTCTGTTCCCAATTACTTTTGTCTATTTTTATTGAAGGTTTCAGCTTATTTCGGTTAATGTCACACTGCCTTGATTCTTAATTTTTTGTCTCTCTGTTACTCGATCCCAATGAAGGTTTCCTTTGAATAAAATGACAGATTGTTTTAATTCTAAGAATCGGTCATGTGATGGTTTCAGGCGTCTCTTGAGAAGATTGCACCGTCGTGGTTAAATGTCTCATTGGCAATGAAGAACGATCTTGAGGCAGACAAAGCTTTTGGCTGGGTTCTTGAGATGTAAGATGTTCTTTCCAAGACCAATTCATTTTTAATTAAATTTTGTACGTTTATTGGGCGTCTTCTTTCCTTGCCATTCATTTTCTCCTTATTTTCCAGGTACGGTTATGCAATTGCTTCAGCATTGCATGGGGTGCGACATGCCCTTAGAAAGGATTTTATGATTCAGGTATCAAGTTTCACCAATCCCATGTTTGGTGATATTTTTGCAGCCTGTTAAAGGAACCAATCTCCCGCAAGAAATTTTTTAGTCTGATGTTCTTTGCGCAATGAAAAGGATGGATTAAATCTATGTTAAGTAGGTTTTGTTTTTGCAGTTTGGACTTTGATTTCTTACAAATTGTATCTTTGCCTCTTAAATCAGCCCCCTTGGGATCTGGAGGTTGCAGAGAAGTTCATCATTCACTATACTTATGGATGTGACTATGATATGAAGGTATTTTGATAGATTCATATCATAGCACTTGGGAAACGATGGCTCGTTCTTTTTAAGTGTTTAACCATAAGGTTCATTTGTAGTAATTCTATTCCAGTTCGCAGTGATAGTTTTGGAGGATATGTATTCTGGCTATGGCTTTTGCTTTTATCATCCCATACTAAATCACTGGGTTTATTTCATGCTCAGGGTAAGTTGACATATGGAAAAATAGGACAATGGAGGTTTGATAAAAGGTCATATGACAAGGGTGCACCTCCAAGGAATCTGTCACTTCCACCGCCTGGAGTTCCAGAAAGTGTGGTATGATTCTATCCTTCACTGTCACAATGCTGCCCTGTAACATCTGTATAAGTGCCAAATCTGTTAAACTGTTACCTATTGCGTAACTTTTTTCTCTCAGTGATGATGTTGAAAACTGTCAAAGTGAAAGGGCTTTTGAAATTAGCTTGGAACCATCAGTAGGAGAGGCAAACATGACAAATAGTGTGGTTCACATATACATGGACCCTGGAGATCAATATTCTGTCCGAAATTCAGTGTATTCACGTTGTAACATTTTTGGAGATTATAGATATTGATCGGATTTATAATGTTTCCTGCGGTGGTGGTCATCCTTTTTTTTTATTCGAAAGAAAGTATTGACATATTACAATAGGCCCCTGACCTAAAATTTATATCAGCTACAGTGGTCTTAAAAGAAGCTCATAAAAAGTTATTACAAAAAAATTTGCTATCGATTGCCAATTCCAGTCTATTCCATGAGGCAGTAGATTCTGGTCAATGTCTGCATGAAAAGGCATAAGATGACAGCTCCCCTGCATATTTCTTTTTTGAGCATAATGTGCAAGATATACAAAATTCTTGGTATTATAGTTCTCAGAGTACATTTTTTTTGCCATGTAACAAAGCACCCCACCCTTCAGCCCATAGGCGGGTCAGATATTCTTTAGGCTCAAGGCCGTTTAACAACAAAGCTTATCACAACAGTATATTTGATATGAGTCAACACATCACTAGTAGGAATTGAACCTGCGTAGAGAGGATAACAGTCATTCCTGCCATCCACCCGGGATAAACCCAATTGACAGTTCTCAGATACACCATCTTTGAACTTTGATGGTATTTACAAATTTAGTCTCCTCGGAAAACATGGACCACTGGTCCTATTAAAATTCCCTCTACTAAATTCCAACATTTGCAGTCTTGTTATGCTAACAATAGAAAACGGATATGATTGCCAACTTCAAAGAGGTGCCTCATGATTGGCTATTTGGTGTGACTGAAGGACTCTCATAGTTGAGAAATATTTACATCTTCACTTAACTAGACGTTTAGCTTTTAGCTAATCGCTTATTTATCTTTTCTGCCTCAAGTTATGATCTAGGAGTTATTTTTGCACTCCCACTTTGTATTTACCCTGGAAGTACTCTTTTAGTCCCATTAACCTAATTTTATTTTGTGGTTATTTGTTGGACATTAATAACATTATCTTATCTTCTTTGTTTTTAAATTTTTAAGTAGGTGGTGTTATCACCCAGGAATATTTTGTGGCAAAAGAATAAAGGAGTCGGGTAAACAAATAGGTGCAGAGGCAATGTTATGTCACTCTGAATCTGTCTCACTTTGGCTGGTGCTTTTCCAACCAAGGGGGACTTCCGTACATAATAAAAAGTATAAACTGCAAGTTAGTAAGGGTAAGTGCAACCATAAACTAATAAACGTGAGTGCTGTTTGGATTCTGGAAATAAAACAGATACAAGATAGCGATAAATTAAGCGAATAGCAATCTAGAATGTTCGGAAACAATGAAATATGTGCTAAGTACGTAACTGTTGACTCAAAAGGGAAAAATCACTTTGCTGTGTCGTGCTAAATAAGTGCTTGACAGCGACCAGAAAATCACTTAAAACTGCTGGAAACACATAGAAAATGATATACTAAATATTAAATATGAGCAGGTATGCAAATCAATGCAAAATAACGATTAAAGAGGTTAATTACTGTTTAAAAACAGTGCTGGACAGCAAGCTATCATTGCTGTTTTTATGTAGGAAAATGCTAATTAAATACAGATTTTAGTTTTTAAATAATTTTCCTATCATGCAGATTGAAGAAAAAGTATAGCTTTTTCATGTTTCTTCAAAAATGGTAAAGAACTAGCAAGTTATACTTGCTGTTTTTTGACAGAAAATCAATGAAGACAAATACAAATTAACTACTGAAAGAACTATATTCTTAAATGCATGGAAATTGATTATGATTAATTAAGGTTGTGTTAATTTTCTTGAAACTCTGCAACTACTTAGATGAATTTACTGAAAAATCAAGGCAACTAGAAACTGAAACAAAGTTTAACTTTCACCAAGATACAGAGTTTCTTAACATTCAACATGCAGCGGAAAATACTCAAAATAAAAACACATGCACACACATGAATTTGACACCAGTGTTTTACCCAGGAAACCCAAATGGGAAAACCTGTTTTCTTTGTCTTCTTACTGATTGTTCTTTGAGCGAATAAATATTTTGCAATTCAATATGTTGCAACAACCACCAGCAATTAGCCTTTCAGAAAGCTCTCGGCTTTCTCCTCACTATTCCCAGCTCCACAATTGCTCTTGGCCTGCACACAAAAGTTTCCTGCTGAAACTAGGCTCGACTTCTGCTCTTCGAATTCTGATCTTCGGTCCTCAACCAATGCACTCTGTCAACAACAAAGAATCATCAATCTCTGTGCCTTCGTCCTTATCTTGCCTTAATAGACTTAGATACATGCAAGGAGGCCAAGTTCGAATGGCTGTTCACACAAGTGCAACGAGTTCCTTTTGCCAATTAATTGCAGCAAGTGTCAGTTATGCTTGGACTAGCTCTCAGTTAGCTAGCTCGAGTTGCTTCTTGATTTCCTCTAGTTGTGAACCGAATTAATTGAGGACTTAACTCGTCCTCTATTCACTTGTCTTTGAAGTCTTAACTCGTCCTCACTAAACTTGTCTCTGCCACCTCATCTTGTAGTCTAATTGAAGAAGACTCCAATTAACTAAAGCTCCAACACTACGCATGCAATCTACTGATGACCATTCCAGTGAACTGAAAATCAACTCTTCACATTGAAATCTATCTCATGAATTCACATTCATGCTAGAGAAAGACAATTCAAAGTCTTTACTGGCTAAGGCACAAGCCAAAAGACCTTCCTTTGCTACATTTTCAACACTCCCTCTTAGTGAGGAAGGGATTCTGTACAACTCCCAACTTGTCTCTGGTAAACACGAACTTGCTTTTGACTAAGGCCTTCATCAAGATATCTGCAACTTGCTCATTTGTGGGAATGTACGGTAGCTTTACTATCCCTTTCTGCACACACTCCCTGAGATGATGGTACCTGATCTCGATGTGCTTGGAGCGATCACGAAAAACTAGATTCTCAGAAAGCTTAATGCAACTCTGATTGTCATAGTAAATCACGGTGGGCTCCAACCCCTGCCTGAAAAGACCCACAAGCAACTTCCTCATCCAGATGGCTTCACATGCTGCCAAGCTGGTAATCATGTATTCGATCTCTGCTGAACTAGGGGCAACTGATCTCGGCTTTTTGCTAAGCTAGGAAACAACTGCTGACCCAATGCTGAAGACACAGCCTAAAGTAATTTTCCGATATGTGGTGCTCCTTGCCCAATCTGCATCTGTGAAGCCCTCAAGCCTCACTCCATCAACTTGTCTGTACCATAACCCATAATGTGCTGTGCCTTTGCGATAGCTTAAGACATGCTTGGTAACAACCCTGTGATCTCTGGCAGGCTCCATCATGAATTGGCTCAACTGGTTCACTGCAAAACATATGTCAGGTCGTGTGTTGACTAGGATTATGCATGAGCACAATGGGCAGTCAGTTATAATCAAAATGGCGTAGTGTCAACATGGTGGTTTCATTTTGAGATTGGCATGAGACCCTGGCATTACAGGGCTTGGCAACTCAAGTTTCAACTACCATTAGGGATGAGCTGGTTTGTACAAGGGAAGATCACTCAGATCTTCCATTGGACCTTAGTTTCTTGGAGAGCGTTTCATTTCTAGGTGACTCGTTGATATTATGGAGTGCCTTGCTGGCATTTCAGTGTGATCAATAGGAAGAGGCCGTTGGTAGTTTGGGTGGATGAGGAGGATTGTACCTTTAGGAGTTCACCCTCGAGGTACATGTAGTTGATTTGCGGGTAGAGCAGCTCTCCGGGGAGTTGAATGGGATTTTGCATTGTCGAGATGCTCTAATTATGGGCAATAGGCAGAGGGCCATTGTTGTCTATGCCTTGTTGGATAGTGAGTGGAGGGGGGAATACTTCACATTGACCAAGATGATTTGGGACACCGATATCAGGGAATTTATTCATGTGATGGTGGTGTAGTGGCGAGGAGTGGTTCAGTGGCACATTTGGGACCTTGCCATTCAGCTCGACCAACTTAAGGAGTAGCACCATATGTTCCTCAAGCAATTTTTGGTGGGGAGGATTGTGATATCCCCAATTTTGTGTGTGCAGAAATTACTAAGGAGTTTGCCCAATTTGGTAATATTATATAAAAGGTTAATTATAATTAATAAAAATGGGCAAATATTATTTTATTAGAAAAAGGAGGCAAAAGGTCAGTTAGTGGAAAGTGGCCCCCACCAATAAAATAATATTAAAAAGGGAATCTAGAAGTTTGGAGAAGACTCAACGAAATGTTATTTCTTATTGTTATTGGAGAGAAACTCAAGCGAGTTTCGAATCGAGGGTTTCAAGCCAAATCCTTAACCTAGTATTGGTGGATCTCATTGCCACCCTAGCTTGTTCTTTCTCCTTCTCTGGTGGACATTATCTGCCACCCTAGTTGGATCATTTCCACTATGTATTTCTGAAGGTATAACTGAGATTGCTTGCAGAGAGACTTCAGCATGGTGGATCAGTTTGTTTTGCAAGAGGGTGAAGATCCCATTGCCAAAGAGAGCAAATCCTTACAGGGCTACACTATTTTTCAAGGGCCGAATTTATCTTCTCCAAGAGAGCCGAATACCAATTGATGGGAGGGCTGAATTTCTGAAGCTGATTGCCAAGGCCGAATTGTTTTTTCAGTTCGGTTCTCTCTCAGATCTAGAGGCCGAGTTTGAATGTACATCTTCAAAAATTGTGGTGCTAAGAAGAGGCCGAATTCCTGAGTCAAGAGCCGAGGTTGTCAACATAAGAGGAGGGGCCGGATTTCATCTTGTTGGAGATCTTTCCTTCTGAGTCAGATCAAAGTGTGGAATTTGGTGCCAAGATCAAGAAGAGAAAGGGCTGAATTTCCCAACCTATAGCAGAGATCAAATTGGCCCAAACAAAGGAGGTCAAGTTAATTTGTGACTCAGATTTCAGAGACCCGAATCAATGGCTGATTACCATGAGAGCACAGTGGTATCTTGAGCCATACTTCATCAAATTCATCTAAGGCTTGAGGAGGACGAGATTGGCATCTTTAGCGATTTTTGGCACATTTTTACTCATTGCAGACAGAGGGTTGAATTCATATTTGGGTTGTGACTTCCTTATCTCTTGCAGTGAAATGAAGGCACCAGATTTGGAGCAGAACTTATAAAGATAAATATTTCTATCAGCTGGTATTTCAATCAGTTCATGAGGATTAAAGCAGAGATGTAGCAGACATTCCAAGAGGCCGAATTTATCTGAGAAAATTAATTGTAATTTGTCTCAGCTGGGCAAATACAGGTGTTGCCCTTCATCTTGTATTGGTAAATGTTGAAGATTATCCTCAATAAATTCAGATTTTTCCTTAGACTCCTTGTTGAAGATTGTTTAACTGAGTTTTTCCATGAATTGTTTGACAAAAGTCCTGAATGGTCTGTTAAAGATAATTTACTGAATTTGCATACAAATTGTTTGAAGAAAAGCATCAAAGGAAAAGTGAAATTTTTTTGGAAACATTTGCTTGAATCTCCTCTAGGTATATTACAAAATTTTTCTCCAAGCCTTGTATCATTGCACCATATCTCATCCAAAAATGATCATACTTACAGACATAACACTGAAGTATATGGAGTAACAATCTTTGCATCTTCTGATCATAATTTTATTGTGTTCACACAGGTTGCCCATATCATACTTGAATACACCAAGATAGCTTACATGTCACAAATTAGTAGATGTATTTGTATACGCACTGATGATTGTGAATCTCATTACATAACCATCCTTCATTTAATGCAAATGTTTTGTAAGTTAGCATTTTCAGGACATTGACATAGTTCTCTGATTAAGGAGCAACTTCATAATGCATTGTGTGAACAACTCCAAAGTATACAATGATTCAAGTCTCAGACTTATACTTTTATGGACAGATCATTTGAGGTCTAGCAATATTTCAAAAATATAGTGATGATATGTATCTTACATTCCAAGCATAAAGTTTCTGTTGAAATATGTAACTAGGTTCAGTCTTCTTAATGGCATATGTAATCGAGATTTTATGTATTTAATGAAAAGAGAAAAATAAATTTATTATGTGTTCTTGAGGCATGTGCTTCATGCTCAAGGTAAATTTATTTTTAGGTCAATCATCCGTTGAGTGCTTCTAGGTTTGTCATAAAGTCAATTGAGTCATTTTCATGTATTGAAGACCCATTTGGGCATGTTACATACTGTAAAGAAAAAATATTGAGTCAAAATAGAGTCAAAAGACCCTCTAAGACCTCATCAAGGCACAAAGATCAAGTCGGCCTACATGAAGGGACAAGTCGGCCTCAAGATTACAATTTGTAGTAGCACCCCTCACAAGCCTATAAATAAGAAGGGATTCAACCTCATTTGGACACTCACTCAAGCAAGTTCGATCTCCTCAAGATCAATGTTTTAAAACTTCGATTCCGACTCTGAAACTGCAGAGGGTCGACTTTGACTCTGACTCGGAAACGGCCGAGGGTCGACTCCGACTCCAACTCGGAAACAACCGAGGGTCGACTTCGACTCCAACTTGGGAACGACCGAGGGTTGACTCCGACTTGGAAATGGCCGAGGGTCGACTCTGACTCTGACCCCTACTCGGAAACGGCCGAGGGTTGACTCTGACTTCGACTCGGTATCGACTCGACCGGTTTGATTTCGATGACTTGGTCGTTGTAAAAAATACATTAAATATTTATTTTATTATTATTATTATTTTTTTTTTTAAGATTTTCATTCATGTTTCCAAACAAAAAGCTTAAGGATATAAAGAAAAGACAACATATGACCAAAGTAGGCTCATGAATATATCCTTTATATCAAAATGGCACCTAGTGTACTGTCCAATACAAAGTTCATACTTAGCCACCAATGCTAAGATTCTTTTTTGCCTCAACCTAAGGACAATCACTAGACTACAACAACAATAATACCAATTCTGTGCCCCTAATGAAGTTTCAAAGCCGTTGATTTAATTATGGTCAAGCTCCAGAACAATCAGAGGTAAATATGTATTTATTAGTCCATTGCCAGAACGTTTGCCTTTTTAAAAACATTGTATGGCTCAATGCATTGTTTCAGTTTTCTAATTCATGCCACTAAGATAACCATACTTCGACCTTGTAATTTTCAAAACTTTCTCACAATGATAGATTACTTTAGGGCTATAAATATGCAATAAACAACAACCCAACCATTGATATGTAGGAGGCGGAACAACTTTTGACAAATGTGCTTCAAGATTTTTGTCAAAGAGCCTTGCTGGCCGAGTTGTTACCGAGTTGACCGAGTCATTACTGAGTTGGCCGAGTTGTTACCGAGTCGACCGAGTCAATGACTGGCTCGGTAACAACCCGGCCAACCGTTCCGTTTTGGCCACCGAGCTGACTTGGCCAGGCATTGGCTCGGTCTTACTCGGTCGAGTCAGAGTCGACTCGGCCATTTTTTAAAACAATGCTCAAGATAGAAACTGGAAAAGGACGAAGAAGAAGAAGAAGATCAAGATCGAAGTTTTTGGGCCTCTCTCTCTCTCTCATTAAGGTTTCTACAGTTTTTGGGCTAGACGAAATTCTGAAGCTGCATCGAAGCTGTGACGCTGCAAGGTCGAAGCTCTGAAGTTGCCTTTAGATCGAAGCTACATCAAGGTTGAAGCTGTGACCTATATCTTGTGTCCTATGGTCTCATTGTTCTTTATGATTTGGTAGCTATTTGATGATAGAGAACACTAATAAAAATAAAGGAAAGAAGAAATTAATCAAGTAAAGTAAAAATGCATCACAAGCAGTTATCAAAGTAAGGGAAATCACCTACACTTGTTGCCCCTTAGATTTCTCAACATGGTATTAGAGCTAAGGTGACTACATCAAGGAAGGGCAATATACTCAAGGGCCAAAGTATAAAGAGATCATCTTGGAAACATCAAGAGCATCAATCATCAAGAAGGACTAACCCTCTCATCATATTTAAAGGGAATAATTAAGAGCATCAAAGAAGACCTCAAAACCCTAGCTCATCCAAAGAAGGGTTCCACACTTGAACCGTTCTTGAAGGAAGAGCGAAGCACTTTTGGGTCTGTTTTTTTGGGTTATATTCTCCACACATATCAAATATTAAGACATCCTTCTGCAACAACAAGTACCGAATTGCAACCACCATCAAGGATAAAGTTCTGTCTCCTTTACAAGTCGAAATATCAAGAAAAAGAAGTCAAGTCAAGCGAAGTAGAAAGGAGGTAAATTTGTCCATCTTCTAGCCACACGTGTGCACTAGGGCTTTGCAGAAAAGGCCAAAATTGCATAACTGCTACAACAAGCTGAAATTCTAAAGAAGGGCCAAAATTTGAGGTTGTGAAACAAGTTTAACTAACATTGTCTTGAAGGAAGAAAAGCAGGAAAAAGCATTGTCATCATCATCAAGGAGTCAATGTGATCTCCCTTTGAGCCAATGATCACTTTTGAAGAAAGACATCTTCTATTATCTACATCATCATCAAAATCAAGAAGGCATCAAGTTGAAGATTTCATCATCTAGGAGTTTCTTCACTTCACAAGTAAGTATTTTTATATCTATATTTGAATATGTCAAAATGACTTCATATTACAAGGAGAGCAACAAATTGGTTGGGTCATCAAACTTTCTTGCATGGAAGAAGAGGATAGATTTGATCCTGATAGAAAATGAAGTCGTTGGTCATGTTAAGGGTTTAATTGTTGAATCGCCGAAAGAAGAATCTCAAGCTCTACAAGATAAGCTCTACAAGATGAAGATAACAAAAGAAAAAGGAATAACCTCATACTTTATGGGGGTGTCAAAAATAAGAGATCAACTCCAAGAGGTGGGAGAAATAATGTCTGACAAGGAAATGACTACCATAGTGCTCAATGCACTATCAGAAGAATGGAGCAACTTCATATCGAGCATCTATGGGAAGAAGGAAACTACTTTATTCAATGAACTATGGTCATTGTGCAAAATCGAGGAAACCAGGCTGAAGGCAAAAATCGATGTAGGATCAAACAAGCAAGCTCAAGCATTTTTTGCCATGGGTAGAAGAAAAGGGAAGTTTGGGAAGCTTGGTCCTCAAAAAGAAAAGAAGAACATGTCGAAGGTTCAATACTATGGTTGTCATGAATATGGGCACTACAAGAGAGATTGTCCAAAGCTCAAGAAGGACAACAACAAAAGAGGAAGGGAAGAAGTCAATATCACTAAAGAAGTGAAAGAAGCTGAAAAGAAGAAATCCAAGATGGAGGAAGTAAAATATCTCTACTATGATTGAGATAGTCTTCCACACCTAGTTCATTTCAAGTTTTCTGTTGTAAAGTATAACTATCATGGTAAGCATGATATGATGCATGTTAAGATATGGCATCATAGCAGCATACGATTGAAAGCAAGAGCTCGTGACATCATCATAAAGAAGCATGAAAGATAGCTGAAATAGAAGTCTTTGGCTGTTGCCTATAGAAGGATCTAACTCTTGGTAACCTCATTAGAAGCATAAATAGTACTTATGGGAAAAAGAAAGTCATCTAGTATAGAGCTCATCATACATCATTCAAAAGGAGCATTTGCAGGATGAGGATGATCAAGATCCTCCGTCGGAATCTTCATTGGAAGGTTCACCTACTAGAACAAGCAAGTGTCTCGTTGGGAATTCCAACTTGTATGGGATTCATGGGACAATGGTATGATGTCAAAAGAAGTGAAGTGGGTCAAGGGATTGAAGTCCTTTCAATCAAGGAAGCTACCGAAGGAAGTCTAGATGACCAAAAGAAAGAGATGAGGCATGTATGCTTGTACTTGATAAAAATAGAGTCTTTTGGTTGCAAATATCATGAATGAGTGGTCTACCTCAAGAGCATGATGAAAAGAAAGGATCTTCTCCTATGAAAGGATGCATGAAGGCATGGTTCACACATTGAATAGATGATCATGAAATCAACATAATATGTCCTCATATGAAATATGAGGTGGTTGACAAAGTTGAAGGAAATATGATTGGAAGTTCTTGGGAGGAAATGTGTGAATAAAGAAAGGAAGAGATCATGAAAAATGAAACTATGGAGAAAGTAATCAAAATCCAAGGACTAGAAGATTTGACTATGATATCTGTTGGGAAATTCAATGAGTTGGCAGTTAATTGATTTCCCTTATTATGACATTAACTTGTGATGTTCTTGTTATTATTATTAGATCTTTCGATTTATATTTTCTTATCATCAAGACTAATGCCATGCAACAAATAAAAGAGTACACAAGATGTAGGCACAATGCCAGGGCAAAACCCCACTCTTTGGGGAAAACCTGGTCAAAATTCTTCCTTCAATAGATTCAAGATGAGACAACCACGACCCTTACAATCTAAACTAGAGACTCCTTCCATCAAGTCATCCTTGTCACTTAATGCCACCGAGAGATCATCATTGTAATAACACAACTTTGAGACCTCCTCACTGTAGTCACATCGAACCCTTCTCACTGATTTGCACCAGAATCTTCACTGTTGTAGCACTGAGCCCTTACCACCGTAGTCATACCTTTAAACTTAGACTAAACCATCATTTCTGTAATTATACCCTTCTTCATTGCTGTGGCACCGAAACAGAGTTATAATAGTAGCACTGCACCTGTGGTAATTTGAGCTTCATGTCAGAGATATTCACACTTCATTTCAGAGATAAACTGAGCTATATTTCAGAGATGTCTGAACTGTATTTCAAAGAGATCCGAGCTTGTCATTCTGTGATTTTATGCGAGTTTCTTCTGTTGTGATAACTGAACTTTTCTTTAGAGAAATATGCGAGCTTCTCATCCGAACTGTGGAGTGGTGCACCCTCCTATTTATACTTGTTTGTCCATAAATGAGCCGACATGATATTTATCATCAAGACTAATGCCATGCAACAAATAAAAGAGTACACAAGATGTAGGCACAATGCCAGGGCAAAACCCCACTCTTTGGGGAAAACCCGGTCAAAATTCTTCCTTCAATAGATTCAAGATGAGACAACCAAGACCCTTACAATCTAAACTAGAGACTCCTTCCATCAAGTCATCCTTGTCACTTAATGCCACCAAGAGATCATCATTGTAATTAGCACTCAACTTTGAGACCTCCTCACTGTAGTGTTATTGAACCCTTCTCACTGATTTGCACCAGAATCTTCACTGTTGTAGCACTGAGTCCTTACCACCGAGTCATACCTTTAAACTTAGACTGAACCATGATTTCTGTAATTATACCCTTCTTCATTGCTGTGGTACCGAAACAGAGTTATAATAGTAGCACTGCACCTGTGGTAATTTGAGCTTCATGTCAGAGATATTCACACTTCATTTCAGAGATAAACTGAGCTATATTTCAGAGATGTCTGAACTGTATTTCAAAGAGATCCGAGCTTGTTATTCTGTGATTTTATGCGAGTTTCTTCTGTTGTGATAACTGAATTTTCTTTAGAGAAATATGCAAGCTTCTCATCCAAACTGTGGAGTGGTGCACCCTCCTATTTATACTTTTTTGTCCATAAATGAGTCAACATGATATTTATCATCAAGACTAATGCCATGCAACAAATAAAAGAGTACACAAGATGTAGGCACAATGCCAGGGCAAAACCCCACTCTTTGGGGAAAACCCGGTCAAAATTCTTCCTTCAATAGATTCAAGATGAGATGACCAAGACCCTTGCAATCTAAGCTAGAGACTCCTTCCATCAAGTCATCCTTGTCACTTAATGCCACCGAGAGATCATCATTATAATAGCACTCAACTTTGAGACCTCCTCACTGTAGTGTCAGCAAACCCTTCTTACTGATTTGCACCAGAATCTTCACTGTTGTAGCACTGAGCCCTTACCATCGTAGTCATACCTTTAAACTTAGATTGAACCATGATTTCTGTAATTATACCCTTCTTCATTGCTGTGGTACTGAAACAGAGTTATAATAGTAGCACTGCACCTGTGGTAATTTGAGCTTCATGTTAGAGATATTCACACTTCATTTCAGAGATAAACTGAGCTATATTTCAGAGATGTCTGAACTGTATTTCAAAGAGATCCGAGCTTGTCATTCTGTGATTTTATGCGAGTTTCTTCTGTTGTGATAACTGAATTTTCTTTAGAGAAATATGCGAGCTTCTCATCCGAACTGTGGAGTGGTGCACCCTCCTATTTATACTTGTTTGTCCATAAATGATCCGACATGATATTTGAGGAGCAGTGCCACTGTTTTGAGCCGACATGAGTTCTTTTGAGGGTAGTGGACTTGATGAGAGTTCTTTTGAAGTCGACAGCAAGGAGACCTTGATGGAGGAGGAGTCTTCAAACAAAAATTTGACTTTTGACAATTAACGTAAGGCCTTCGATGGAGGCTTGGCCTAAGACATTTGACCCAAGCATGAAACCCATGCTTTAATAAGTCAATTTCAATAATAATAAAATTCTTTTGACAAATATATTACATTTTGACTTCAAGTACAATTATGAAGACTGAACCTAGTTACATTTTTCAACACTCCCACTTAACTAGAGAGGTATTCATATTTACATATAACCAAAGAGGTACATGGAAGATCTCAAATCACATCATCTATGAAGAAGTTTAGGCAGCAATGCCATGGACTAGATACTTGACTAGGGCAAGCTATCCATTGGTCTCTCAACAATTTAGGCACCTCAATGCCACGGACTAGATTCCTAATCAGGGCAATCAATCCTGGTGGGACTAAGATGGACTCAAGCTTTCAATCTCTCTAAGTACCATCAGGCTTACTTGCTAACCATCAACCCAGAGATCCAGGTGCGATCAACGACACCCTTCCAACTTCGGGACCTAGACATCAACACAAAGTGTTGGCTAGATGTCCTCCCAGGCAATGCTTCACTCACAAAGCCTCAACACTTCTTGATTCAACAGATCAAGGATAACCAATCTCTCCCAATTAAACTGATTGGTAACTAGCATGCTATCTAAACCTTTGAGATATTCATTTTTACAAACACAACCCCAATTAATAATATACTTTCACGTGTGCATAATCAAATACAAACCTTCGGGCCAGACAACTTGATGTTGCTTCTCAACTTTCCATAGTAGGACTATCAACCGAATCTTTGACAAAAGATTCCTCAATTATACTTTTCTTTCCTACTTCATATGCAACAACATATTCTTCAATCGGATCTTGCTTTCCTTCTTTCAGTAGCACCTCAAAAAAGCATTATCCAATTTCCTTCTCCTACTCATGGCCTTCACTAAAACTTACGACTGTTAGTCCTAGTCTAGCGCATGACACATGAAGTAGAGAATCATATATGCCACTCCCTCTTAATCAAAGAGGATCTAATCATTCTTGTACAAAGAATATTCTCAACCATCCTCTTGTCCTAGGGAAATTTCATCTAGGCTCCCTCTTAACTTAGGGAGTTCTACTTCTTATACTTTAATACTTCAACTTCTTGCCTAGGTTTTGTTACAAACCCTAAATCACATTCACAGCGCATCAAGATATTAAGTTCATTATATCTAGGGTTTTAATATTCTTTCAACGATAAGTTCCTTCATATAGTAAACCCTAGAAGCAAATCAAATCAATATATCTAACAAATTTTAGAATTCATATGTTAGACTCTTCAGTAAGATTTCATATATATCCTATATTTCATGCATGAGCTTCAATCAATCAAAACCAATCACAACTTAATTGATCATCTACTAGAGTTTGATGTAAACCCTAGATTTCCAAATACTATATAAATTCATAGATTCCAGATTGTCATATCACACACAGAGAATTTAATTACTATTAGGGTTTAGCTGTGAAACCCTAGATTTACCAATCGTCAATATCCTAGATCATCAACCTTTGACTAGGGCTTGTTTCCAAACCCTAGGACTCATGACTATTAACACTTAAGTCAACACATATCTAGGAATTCAATAGTATATCATAAGCACATCATATGTCAGGCAAGGTTAGACATATACCGTCCTAGACCAAACTAGGGTTTCAACCAATAGACACATACCTAGGGGTTCTTTCCTGGGATTCTAAAGACATAACAAATGTTTTACTTATAGACCCAACCAAACCCTAAAGATCTAGGGTTTCATAACATATCAAAGCAAACCCTACTATTCCAAAAATTTCAAAGGTTCAGGATCTCATACAGACATCATTCAACCCTAACAAGTTAGGTTTTCGTGATCATACCGAAATCCTAAACAAGACATCATCAACAAGAATTTCAAATAGCATTTCCCAATAACCCTAAGCAGTTTTAGGGTTTCGAACATTGACATTAGCATACCCTTAGGTTAGGGTTTTCTAGATAACCTGTCTAGGGTTCTTTAAAATAATTAAGAATGTAGAGAGGGGTAGATTTATCAAGAGATGAATCTCCCTAAACAAGAATCTTTATGATTCAAGATAGCTAGACATAATGATGTTAGTAATGTAATGCAAAAATGAGATGATCATACTTTAAAGGAATCTTGTAAGGTGTATAGTTTGAGACATACTTGGAGATGTTCCTTGGGAAACCTGGTAAGGATTCTTTGGAGTGTTAAGACATCATCTTTTATACCCGTAGTACATACTAACAAGCACAACATGTGTTACTAAGGACATAATTTAGTTTCTTAAGTTAGATAATCATGGAGTAGGGAATCTTAACATTAGTAGGACCTTTTATTTGACATCTTAGATTACATGTAAACCCTAGAAGATAAGGATGCAAGATATCTAGGGATTACGATCTTTATCCTAGTCTAATTATAACCAAGGATCATATGAACGATAATAGAAATTTAAAAGCTCATAGATATACATGCCTTGTGTTTACGTACCTTTGATTTGATAGCTTGATGGAAAGTGACAATACTTACTTGATTTCTTTTTCCATAGGCCAGACTTCAAATAGTCTTCAAATAAACATTTTTGCCTTAGCAAATCCTCCTTTCGTTGCCTTCAAATGCATGACTAGTTTATCTGGTTAGGGCTTATAGTCTCAGAGTATGTTGAAGAGGCTTTAGACTAGTGATGACTCAGTCCATTGAGTGGAGGACATAATGCATTTTTTCATTGTTGTGACCTTGCACATATCAAGGATCATAACAATGCTTCAACCCTTATATACATTACTGAGCCCAAACTTTCCTTTATGACTGTGACTGAGATTATCATCGAGCTTTAGATCGAACTTGCTACACAGATTTGTTACTGAAGTTGATCTGAATTTCTCCTTGTATTATGCCGAAACTCTGTCATATGACTTTACCGAAACCTTGAGTGAAGTTACAAACCTCCTTACAACAATAGCATCGAAACTTCCTTTCTGAGATGGCACCAAAGATTGTTTTCTGTGATAGCAACAAAGTTTATCTTTTAGCATCATACAATAGTAACGAAACATATCGTTGGGATTTTATGCGAGTTTACTTCTGTGTCACATCACCGAAACTTGCTTTCTAGAAATCCGAACTTGTGATGTCCATTGTTACACCGAAACTTGCTCTCTGAAATCCTTATTCGAAATTCTATGATTGTAATGTGATGTCCTCATCCTTGCAATGGCACCAAACTTGTATCACTGTGCCTTTAGGATGTTTTGAATTCCTTTAGACTTGATCTTTAGTATAGATGCACCCAAGTGATTTTCAAACTACCCTTGACCATAGCTCTGATACCATGTTGGGAAATTCAAGGAGTTGGCAGTTAATTGATTTCCCTTATTATGACATTAACTTGTGATGTCTTGTTTTTTTTTTGTAAGCTTAGCAATACCTTTCATTCATTCATCTATAAACAAGCAGGTTACAAATATATGGTTTATTTGGTGGCCTCAACCTGCTCAGTGGGAAACTAGGCTTGTCGGCCACTAAATTGCATTGTAAGCCATCCAAAACATAAATAGTTTAAGTCTTTTTAGCCAAGCCTTATAAGGTTGATAGTCTGGAAACCAACTAATAAACATTAGACTGAAATCATAAATGCTACTCGAAATAAACAAAAAAAATAAGCCAAAATTAATAGTCATAGCTTCGACCCATCACTCATCCGACGATTCCACCGGAGCAAGATCTTTAGTACTTGATCCTGATAATTCAGATTGCAGCAGGCACGGGATATGCCGCTCGATGCGGCCTAGACGAGTGTTCTGATTTTGCAACTGACGTTGGATAAGCTAGAGCTCGTTTTGAATATCTTGTAAACTCAGCTCGGCCTCATTGTGCGCCACTGTGCTAGTGGTCGCAGTTATTGCTTTGGCCACTATGCACTTCATTAACCAGTAAAGATGAATGGACTGTTTGAACAGGGTGAGATGGCCGTGCATGTACCAAGGGTCCGTGATTAGTTCCCCCTAGTGTTCAACTGGTGGTTCAAGCTCAGCTTGCAAATTCAACTCTACCTCCCAGTTCACAATCAATTGTTTCTCTTGCGCCAGGGTCCCTTCACAGTAAGCCTTTACCGTGGCCTGAAGATTCTTAGAATTTGTTTTTCGACCCATTCGTCTCGCAGTATCTTGCCGTGCAGTCTCCCGCTGCATAGTCCCTTGCCGCGCAGTCCCCCTCCCCGTCGTCCCTTGCCGTGCAGTCCCCTGCCACATAGTCACCTGCCGCTTAGTCTGACCGGAAGATGGATGTACATCTTTTCCTTTATCTTCCTGGTGTCTTTTGCCTCTTTCGCCTCGACCCGAGGCTGAGACTTCACCATGTCTGCCAAGGTCGAGCCCCCTTTCTTCACCCTTCTCCCACTTTCCTGTGCTTGTGACCCAGCCCACTGTACAGAGGCCAAAAGTAAAGACAACGTAGGCAGACCTGGAGTATAATTTCTACAGAGAACCACCCGAAAAACAAGCATTAACTTAGTGAATGGACGGAAAAACGAATGCAATGCCAGACAACGCTGTGTCCCTTCAAAATTCCACCACCTGAGCCAGCAAGCATATATAATTAATAACCCTCCCGAGGTGGGAGGTATCACCAGTATAAGAACGGTGTACCCCATACCCCCCTAAGCTCTGAGTCCATAGACTTGGCCCTCATCATTTTCCAAAACCCTTGCTCTCCATAGGGCTTGCCTCGACAATTCAAGCTTAAATCGGGAAACCCAATTATCAACATGCAGATAAAACATCATGATAAAAAACTGGAAACCAGTAAACATGCCCTTGCGAGAAAGAAGATTGCCAAAAAATATAGAAATCGACATCATATAATCGAGAAGGCCTATATTGCCAGTGACAAAAACTGCTAATTTAACCAGCGTTTCCTTTCCTCTCTGGGTGCGAAGTTTATCCCAAGTAGCTGCCCCCCACCAAGGGTACAGAGATAACATTATAACATACTAGACTTTATATGCCAAACTCGAGTAGAGACAGGCAACAACTGGGTATTCCTCTCGCGTTCTCGACGCTACGAACCTGTAACCAACAAACTTAGTCCCCTTAAGAAGCTGAGGACCTGAGTTTATATGCTGGATATGTGGTCGTAACTCCATCATTGCTCCCACTACCTGTAGGTGCCAAGGATTACCGACTTTCATGTCGTGGATCTGCGACGCTGCATATTATCAAAGTGAATATGCGTGTGAGGGCGTGGGGGATAACACCCACCATCCCAAAACATTAAAAGCTCTGTCATATCAATCAAGCCCAAGCGGGCCTCCAACTGTCTCTCACCCCGATCGGTGGAACTTGTGATGTTCTTGTTATTATTATTATATCTTTCGATTTATCTTTTCTTATCATCAAGACTAATGTCATTCAACAAATAAAAGAGTACACAAGATGTAGGCACAATGCCAGGGGAAAACCCCACTCTTTGGGGAAAACCCAGTCAAAATTCTTCCTTCAATAGATTCAAGATGAGACAACCAAGGCCCTTACAATCTAAACTAGAGACTCCTTCCATCAAGTCATCCTTGTCATTGTAATGCCATCAAGAGATCATCACTGTAATAACACTCAGCTTTGAGACCTCCTCACTCTACTGTCATCGAACCCTTCTAACTGATTTTCACCGGAATCTTCACTGTTGTAGCATTGAGCCCTTACCACTATAGTCATACCTTTAAGCTTAGACTGAACCATGATCACTGTAATTATACCTTTCTTCATTGCTGTGGTACTGAAACAAAGTTATAATAGTAGCACTGCACCTGTGGTAATTTGAGCCTCATATAAGAGATATCCGCACTTCATTTCATAGATAAACTGAGCTATATTTCAGAGATGTCCGAATTGTATTTCAGAGAGATCCGAGCTTGTCATTCTCTGATTTTATGTGAGCTTCTTCTGTTGTGATAACTGAACTTTCTTCAGAGAATATGCGAGCTTCTCATCTGCACTGTGGAGTGGTGCACCCTCCTAGTTATACTTGTTTATCCATAAAAGAACCGACATGATATTTGAGGAGCAGTGTCATTGTTTTGAGCCGACATGAATTCTTTTGAGGGTAGCGGACTTGATGAGAATTCTTTTGAAGTCGACAACAAGGAGACCTTGATGGAGGAGGAGTCTTCAAACAAAAAATTGAATTTTGACAATTAATGTAAGGCCTTCAATGGAGGCTTGACCTAAGACATTTGACCCAAGCATGAAACCCATGCTTTAATAAGTCAATTTCAATAATAATAAATTTTTTTTGACAAATACATTACATTTTGACTTCAAGTACAATTATGAAGACCGAACCTAGTTACATTTTCCAACAATATCTCCATGGGAAAGATATGAAGATCCTGATAAAGTCTGAAAAATAAAGAGACCCTTGACATTGTATATCTTTTTGGAGATGTGTCAATATATATGTAGGATGCTGATGCAAACAAGGAGATGTCATGATGAAAGGCCATCACAAAGATATTTTTGATTTAAAGTTCATTTTCTATTTTTGAATAATATTTGGATGGGCTAATATAGGGCTACCAAAGGAAGAGCTGTAGATGTCATCTACCACTGACACTCATATGGTAGGATGAAAGATCATGAAGGAAACATGATGCAAAGAAGGTAGCAAGGTATGAAGGAAAGGCCAAATATGGACTAATGGATCACTTTCCAATGAAAGACAGGATGACATGACTAACATGATTCATGAATGAATGTGATATATGGTCGATGCCCTATGAAGAAGTCCCAAAAAGATGAAGACTCCTGAATAAAGAAGAAGAAGTTCATGACATCGAAAGGAGGAACTCTTCAAGCAACTGGTTGTCCCATGATCTCCACCTAAAGAGTTGCTAGAAGCAAGTCCCTGATCAAGAGGGAGCTTGGTCAAGTCCCTGATTAAGAGGGAGGTTGGGTACATTCCTTTTATAGGAATGGGTACATTCCTTCATTGGAATGGGCATATCCTCTTTAATTGAGAGGGAGAGATATAGACTTTATTCTTGTCTTCACCTGGGAAGATATAATGGAGGATTGGATAAGCATTTGGCATCTGATACTCTTTGAGGATGTGGTAGGGCATCCAAGATGAGAGTAGTCGTAGAGGACCAATATTCTTTGAGGACTGGGAATCCAAGATAAGAATAGTCCTGGTGGAAAATACTTTGAGAGAACCTGGGTGGTGTATGTTCCGAGAGAGACAATGATGAAGATGTCTATAAATCATTGGTCTCGCCAACATTGTGCTCTGATCTTGTGGAAGATAGAGCTGTTAGTCAAGGCCTTGCTATGTGACAATGCTGAATGATATGATGCTATACAAATGGGTTACTAGTCCGACTCTTCTTATGAGAATTCTTCAGATTGAGAATGTCCAAGTACCTTGTATGGATTATGAATACCTCCTTAGTTAAGTGGGAGCGTTGAAATATGTAACTAGGTTCGGTCTTCATAATGGCATATGTAATCATGATTTTATGTATTTAATGAAAAGAGAAAAATAAATTTTTTATTTGTGCTCTTGAGGCATGCGTTTCATAATAAAGGGAAAATTATTTTAAGGTCAATCACCCATTGAGTGCTTTTAGGTTTGTCATAAAGTCAATTGAGTCATTGTCATATATTGAAGATCCATTTTGGCATGTTACATATTGTAAAGAAAAATTTATTGAGTCAAAATAGAGTCAAAAGACCCTCCAAGACCTTGTCATGGCACAAAGATCAAGTCAGCTTACATGAAGGGACAAGTCGGCCTCAAGATAGTAATTCGTATTTCTCACAAGCCTATAAATAAGAAGGAATTCGACCTCATTCGGACACTCACTCAAGCAAGTTCGATCTCCTCAAGATAGAAGTTGGAAAAGGACGAAGAAGAAAAAGAAGATCAAGGTCAAAGTTTTTGGGCCTCTCTCTCTCTCTTTCGTTAAGGTTTCTGTTGGATGGTGTTGTCATTGATGTTAACCCATGGAGTTGGTTGGGTTTGACTTTGACTAAAAACACTAGTCGTTGATGTCAAATGGTTAATGAATGCTTCTTAGTAATTGTCAGATTACATCAAGATGGTAGTTATACTGTTGGATGGTTGAAAACCCAAGTCCTAGGATTTGAGTTCCTTGGACTGAGGATGTACCCCGACCTTGTTGAGGGTTTTTGAAGGGTCAAACCATTGAGTTTGTGTTGAATATCTAGGTCATTAGATTCTCCTCAAAGGGATGTTCCTGTTGATATGTGATACACCCCGTGGTTCCTTCTGGTTTGAGAGAAAATTGAGTTTAAAGTTGAAGACCCAATTTTGTGGGCTAAAACCCCAGGGGGTAGAGACATGACACCTTATTCACCAATGATGGTCAACATATGACAGGAATTCTCACCATAATCTCACCATGTATAAGTTGAATAACTTCAAGATCCAAAGGTAGTAAACCAATCATTGACTTCACACTCGGGTAGGACCATATGCACTAGGCCAATCATTGACTTCAAATTTTTGTAGAGCTTAAGGCAAAACACATTATAAATAATAATAATAATAATAATAATAAAGGTAATTGAATAAATAGTTACCCCTATGGCAAAGTAATCTTAGAGTCATTAACATTAAATGCAATGGGTTTCCTAAACATTAACAATGGGCTTCTAACACTTAATTCTAAAACACCTTATTCATGGTTTTAATTTAAAGAAAACTAATATTTAATTTCTCTCCAATAAATCACTCCAACGTCTATCTTTTATGAAGCCCCTCTTAAGCTAAGAATTAGACTATAAAATAACACCTATCCCACCTCTCAAAACATCAAACTCAACGAATCTCTGAAATTTTCGGTGGTCTGAGGCAGATTAACTGAGGTAAAGTTTCGGTCTTTCTGAGGCAGCTAGGGCAGCGAAATACATGGTCAAACTCCTGTGGACTGGACTCAAATTCCTTCTTCTAATCGGTCTTTAAGGTAAGTCTTCCTATTGATGTATTTGTGCTTTATTTTGTACTTATTAGGGCAATGTCTTGAGCTGATTTGAGGCCTGTCCTTTTTGCATTACAATCCTCGGCCTTGAGGTCTGTTAGGACTTGGCTTGTGGCTCTATTTACTATGACATCTGCAACAAACTTAAGGTTGTCTTGTGGCTTAATTTAAGGCTAATCATAGTGCGTCAGTTGTTATACACCTTTTCTTCTCACTGGCATAAATTAGATCCATATTCCTGCAAAATTTGGACCGGAACAATTGTGGACTGTTGGTAGGTTCTGACAGAGAAAATATTTTGCAATCTTCACTAAAATATTCAAGCCCTATTGTGAACAGACTCTTTAAGAATTATATTTCAAGGCATTCGTTCAAGGTCCTTTGTGGTTTGGAACTGATCTATTAGAATAATTCTAATTTAGTTTAATGCTCATTATTCTAGCTGTTGCTATTTTTATCTCTTTAGCAGTTTCTTATATGAAACTGAATCTTACATAGAAACTTAATGTTTCTATCTTTGTAAATATCTCTGTATTATTATTGAGTATTGTTGCTCAATCAATTCATTGAATTCATTTGGAAATCCATATGCGTGTTTCACACTGTTTTATGGTATCGGAGCAAGTTTTTGAGTTATTTCTGCTATTCCTTTCTAAGGTCGAGTCCTCTGTAAGCCAGGCAGCCTTCACTGAGTCTCAGCGTCGGCTTTGCTCAATGTGATAAACGCTTACAGTCGTCTATCTCGATACAGAAGTGGATCATTAAAAATAACTCCTCAGCTATTTTGCTCTCTGTCTCAGATTCATTCTCTGTTGATTCAATTTTTTTTGTGGCTCCAGCGAATTTTTTACGCATAAACCCTCATCAGGAAAATACGTGCAGCGGGAATTTTTTAGGAGGATTGTCTCAGTGAAGTCAGCGTGTTGATAATCCATTACAAATACGATTTTTTTCCTGAAGCGAAAAATCGTTTTTTTTCTTTTTAAAAATCTTCGTAGGGCCCGTGGTAAATTTCGTGGACGGCAGTCTATGGTATATCGACGGACGGTATATCAAATCGGTGTGTTATGGCTGTCTGTTGTTACACCTAACTGGTTCGAAATCTCTGTTTAAAACACGTGCAGCGTCCTTCAAGCTTCTATCATCGGTGGCCCAAGCGAGACCCCCGACGAAGCAACGGTATTCAACCTCGGCTGAAACCAATCATCTTGAAATCAAAAGCACCGGAGCCTCGACAAAATCAAGATACGAGGAGCAGCGTCCTAGGTGTTATAAAGATACGAGGGCAGACGGCAGCGTTACAGTCAGCGAAAACAGTCAGCGTACCGGCAGCGTTACAGTCAGCAAAACGACGCACAGTAATTTTTTTGTGTTACGTGTTCAGCACGTCAGTCACTTAAATTGCCAGTCTTCGTACCAGTGACCCGATTCCTCCTTTGCTGCGTAAACAGTGAAAATCTACAGCGGATAATCTCTTTTTCTCCGTGACTATATACAGCATATCATTTATATATATATATATATATATAATGTATATATATATATTGAGAATATATTTTTGATACAACTGTACTGTATCATTTCAAGAAGTCGTAGCACAAAATCAGTTGTTTTCCAGTGTGCTATAGGAGACCACGAATATCTATTGTTGGTTGGTTAAACTGATACATATTACACACATTCATCTTTCTGGGTTGATTCATATACTTTGGTAATCTGAAATCACTATCTTTGCATTTCTGGAGCAGTCAAAAGGGGGCCATTACTCGACATATGCACGCCTAAACTATTTACTGGTCTAAATAGAACTGTGCCTCTCAAAATTTGATCCTATGTGGTCACACCAGAAACTGGTATTTATTTCGGGTTATATATCAAATTCTGTTCAAATCAATCTCACTATTTGGGAAACAGACAGATGGCTTCATTAACCAATCTGATGCTGGAAGGTAGTCAACGCTTCAATGGCACAAACTACAACATCTGGAAACAGAGAATGTTAACCATTTTTGAATATAGACGTCTTGACCAGCTTGTTCTAAAAAAGGAGCTCCGTCCTGGTACAGCTGGCACTGACCAAGACAAGTTTGATGATCGAAATCGCGAAGCAGTTATGCTTCTCAAGCTCTCTGTCGCTGATGATCAGTTACCACAGATTCCTTCTGGCAAGACAGCTGCTGAGATCTGGCAACAGTTGAAGGACCTTCACGAGACATCCGACA
>APFE031129896.1:0-31433 GCA_000404065.3 Pinus taeda
GAGTAGAGCAAGACGTTCCACTATGGGTTTCTCTTACTGTCAATCATACTGATGGCATGGGAGCTACCAGAAGACAACCAATTCCCTTCGGTCGTGCCATACCTTCCAGAGGCAGTGAAGTATGCTTCATTGTGGACGACCAAGGATGCGTAGCATGTAAAAGAAACCAAGATATTTTGGATCTTGATGGAGATGAGTATGTGAATGGGGATCAATCGCAAGTTATGGTTGTTGCCCAGAGTATATGCTAGTTCACAGATCTTTGCAAAGTTTCCACCATGTCTTTATCAGGGCGGGGAAGGACACCACGAAGACATGGCATAACTTACCTTATCTAGCAGTAGATGATGTTATCTTTGCAGTCCTTGAGTCTTCGCTGCTGGAGTGGTGTGCTGCAATAGGCTCTGCTATGGAAATGGACAAGTTCACTGCATAGCATAAGAAGGAAGAAACAAAACTTAGAATGGCATAGCTAGCTAAGAAGTGCAAAAAAGAGGAAGCAAAGGCTAAGACCTAGGTAGCGCATGATGCCATGAAATTGGCAGAACAACACGAGATAGGAGGAGAAGAGCATGAAGGACATAAGTCACCTTCGCCCGAGGTTGAGGCAGAAATAGAGGAGATGACAGAACAAGGTGATGCGGACCCACAGACGATGTCCACCCAACTCAATAGTTAGTGACCACAAGAGGAGGTAGTGTCATGGAAGAAAACCAAGGCTTCAAACACATCCTTGGACCCAATCATCCTCATTGAGGGGGATTTGCATGATATTGGAGAAACGGTGAGGGATCTCATCATGGAGGCCCTCCAACAGTTTGAAGAGAAGCAACAATTGGTGTTATGGGCTCTCAAGACAGAGCTGCAAGAGTTGCAGGCTCACACTCTATAGGCTGGCACATTGCCCACCAACCTTGTGATTGGCACTTCAACTGCCGTGGAGATGTTGTGCACAAGGGTGACCAATCCGATACTACTACTGTATGGTGCACTTACTACAGAAAATGAGGCTGGCATGCCCATGATCAATAACCTGAAAGAGATGGGATTTAATATGGCCACGCTCCCTCAGGAGATGCTCCACCTCTTGCAGGATGGATTCATTGTGGAACTTAGGGCCCGGGAGAGTCATGCTCTACAGATGATGAGAAAGTGGTGCATCAATATCGAGAAGTTCAGCCTGCAACACAACAAGTCAATGGAATAGAATAAGAAAATAATGCAGGTAGTGGAGGAAGCCTGCTAAATCGTCCCAGAGTTGGACATTTAGGGAAAAGAATCAGTTGAGGCGTGTGTCCACAAGTTGGCCACAGGGATGCACGACACTCAGACAGAGATGGCTAAGATTCAGCTGGCACTGAACCTATAGATTGTAGAATTGCAATTGAGGGCTTAGCCTTCTAATCTACTCAAAGATAGGGAACATCGTTCCACCACTATTACAACACCAATAGAGGTGGTCAACAGTGCAGTAGCAGACTGCACGTGAATTTTCGAATAGTCATTCGAGGTCTTGACCACCCTGCAAGAGGACCCAAATGTAGACCGCCTAGAGATAGACACGTGCAAGCTACAACAAAGATATGACAAGGTCAAAAGGACCGCATAGATAGTCGCCCTTACGTAGAGGCTCACACAGATGCAGGAGGCAAAGGCGCTTAAGGAACAAGTGGATATCTCTCGGCACAATGAAGCAGTCCTAAAAGTACACCTATAGCCATGGATAGATGAGGCATATACGATCACAACTTCCATTGAATGAATGCTCCCAACATTGCAGGAAACTCAGTAGAAGATTCAGGGTGGCAGTTCAATGATAGTGACCAAGTAGAGAGTGGAAGAAGTCCAGTAGGCGACCGCTTAGTGTGCTTCCAAGGTTGTGGCCATCCATATGGAGTTGGGAGGTCTTCATGCTAAGATGTCTGTGCCTGCAGAGTGACTCCAGGGTGAGTCAAAATGTTTGTATTAGGGGCCTGTTAGGCACAAGATCCCTCAAGGGTAGTTTTGGGGCTAAAAGCCCATATTTTGGTCAAATTTTGTAATCCAAGTGTAAAGACTCTACATTTTGTGGTCATAGAATGCGTAGGTGTTAAGGAGTCCTAGGGTTGTCCACCCTTAGTTTGGAAATCTAATGTTGGCTATAAAATATCTACCCATGGTCCATAGACCACGGGATTGTATAAATAGAGCTAAGCTCTAAGTAGTTTTAGAAAAAGGGAATAGAAGATAGACACACGAAGATATGGTGTATGAGAGATAGCTCTAAGCTAGATGTCTAAGTTGGGTCGTAGAGTAGGTAGAGGCTCTATAGCTAAGTGCATAGAGGCCTAGGCTAGAATTCCACAACTGAGTGCGCGGACCCCTACAGCTGAGTGCGTAGGGTGGGTCGAGTTTGTAATCATCTAGAATTATTAATAAAGAGAAGTATTCTACCATTTATGTGTCTTTATTTCCTATTTATGCATCTTGTTATGCTGAGTATGAATTTCACTTATAATGCTTATATGATGCGTGTATGTATGTAAATGTGTTGGTTAAGTGAACACAAGTAAGAACATCTATTTACAAAGTGATAACAATAAGTATTTGAAAAGATAAGTGAATCACTTAGGATAATAAAGGAATCTTCACAGCACGCTTCTATAGTAGCGCGGAAGTACCTCAGCCATAGGCTAAATTTGTGCAAAGATCGATCATGTACTTTCGTAAAGGTAATGAGAACCGGAACAATGTGTTTCTTTTACAAGCCCTAGAGTGAGATCACCTGTGCAAAGGCAGGGATAGAAGAGATAAAACAACATCACAACCATCTCAAGGGTGCAAAAGCTTGGTTCTAGCATCCCCCTTTACTACTTTGGGGGAGACCGGTTTGCACTCCACGGACTGATGCCGAAGGGGCCAATAGTGTAGGGATTTGTTTGGCTAATTAATGTTGAACCTAGGTCAGGTCCCCTCAAGCAAATAGGATCAGAGTGTAAAATATGTGGTTGGGTATATGGTGAAGGAAATAAATATGGAACATTGTTGTATGGGGGCCTCCACCCCTGGGTTAGTGCATTCCACTAAGGTTGTGGTCGAGAATATGGTTAAAAAGGTTGATTTGCTGGTTGGGAATGATACTAGGGTGAAAAGGACTAAGGAGGAGGTGTAGACAAGGAAGGATGAGTAGGGGGGGCCCAAGAAGGTATGGATGTGGTCTTGTTGGGGTTGTAATATGCATGGGATGACCATTGCATGCCCTGTTGGTATGGCTTAGGCCCATGAGGTCTCCTTTGGTTTATGTAGTAGAGCTACTCAGTGACCCCTTCAGCTCCTTGATATACATATTCTAGTCTAGGTAGAGAGGGAAACTTGTATTTGGAGAGGTTTTCTTCACAGAATGAGTAGATTTCAATAGATATCAATGGAAATTCGTTCCTACAGTGCCTCCTAGTGCATCTAGGACAGAAAATTGCCAAGGCTCTCTCTGCTTCCTCCTGCTTTCTCTTAATATGCATACTGTCCATCTGTAGGGCAAGGGTTTGCATCATCTCACTCTTGAAATCCTCCAACATATTTCTAGTTTCACTCTTGATGGATGAATTGGAAGAGGATGGACAAACCATAGGTTGATTACCCCTACCCTTTTTCTTAGCTACCCTAGAATGACTTTTAAAGACAATCTTGATATCCTCATAGGGTAACTGGTAGATATCCCCTCCTATAACAAGTGTAGGGCATCCATAAGATCTTCCCTTACTCCCCTAAGTAGGACCAGCTTTAGTGACTCAGGGACAAGTGTGCACCTGGCCCTTTCGTACCTAAGCTGGAATCTTTCTTCATAATCCTCTAGGGACTCATCATTGCCTAAGGTCATCCTAAAAATTTCCTCTTTAGTGTCTTTATACCTACAATAGTCTCGATACTCATTTGGGTCTTCTATGGTCAGGCCATGGAAATGAGGAAGGGTAGAAGGGCTTATATTTTTCATCTTAGTATCCCCATTGGTTTCCGTGATGGGGAAGGCACCTTCAACACTTTCTCTATTTCCTCTGTCATTTATTTTTTCAATGATAGGTTCACTAGGAATGGGTTCTCCTTCTCCTTCTTCCCTTGTAGGTTCCTTAGATATGTCTAGTTGCTCACCTAAGGGTTCCTCCAATTCACAGCCACCAAAGAAGAGGGAAGGTTTGCTATTCGAAGTAGTCAGGGTAATTGGCAAAAGTTTCCCTAAGTTATCCATATTCCTACGAGGCATGAAAATAAAATGTTTTTGTTTTGTTTTGTGTTTTTTTCAAACTTTGAAAATAATTTCAGAATTGAAATTATAGACTGAATGAAAAGTACTAATTCAATGAAAAATTAACTACTTGATTGAAAGCTTACTTTCACAATGGAAAGGAAAGCAAAGAATGTAGCATGGAAAAGGAAGCAACCTAAATTACTTTTGCAGAAATGAAACTAATAGCATAATATCAGAAACAAGAAATGAAAGAGAGAAAGTAGTAATCACATATTACTCAGACACCTCCCAAACAATAGTGCCAAAAAGTGATGAGCACTAGTATTGTAGCAAGAATGTTGCAACTCTTGGAGCTACCAACTTTACTTTATCAACCTGGGGTTCGTACAAACTTGGAGGTGACAGTTTTGTATGCACAAGTAGAAGTGATAGTTCCGCCTTTTGTCATTGTTCAGTTGGTGAGAAACCACTAAGCAATTTTAAGCCAGAATTCTATGGATTCAGAAGAATATTGATTACAGAAAAAATAAAAAGAATTCTACTCTAGGAGAAATCTTGTCTACTGCAATAAGGAAAATGACTGGAATCCTATGTTGAAAACACACCGTTCTCTAGCTAATTGTTGTGAAACTATTCTTTACAAGAATGCCAAGCTGACATGTATGAAATTCTACTATCTAAAGCATGGAAGTTCAAGACATCGAACATCACAATTGTGCATGTAAAGGACTGAAATAAATCTGTTTTGTTCTTTTTATTCTTTTTATGGAAAATCAAGTGTAAACCCTAATCTATTTTGGTGATGTGGCAGGTGGATGGTTGGGAGGTTTGAGAGACCCTCAGGTACCCTTGTGTGGATTCCTAGAGGTTTTCCCTCAATTCAACCTCAAAATAGGCCACTACAGGAAAACCTATAGGATGTCCTAAAAACCTACACGATTCCCTGTATTTCTACAAGATACAACTGAAATAAATCTGTTTTGTTCTTTTTATTCTTTTTATGGAAAATCAAGTGTAAACCCTAATCTATTTTGGTGATGTGGTAGGTGGATGGTTGGGAGGTTTGGGAGACCCTCAAGTACCCTTGTGTGGATACCTAGAGGTTTTCCCTCAATTCAACCTCAAAATAGGCCACTATAGGAAAACCTATAGGATGTGCTAAAAACCTACACGATTCCCTGTATTTCTACAAGATACAACTGAGAGAAAAAAGATGGGTGCTAGAGGTGATGGGAGGCTTAGGAAAGGTGGTTGGTAGGTGGAATGGAGTAAGAAAATGCCTAGGGTCACTGAGAACTGAAAACCAAGTTTACTATATGGTTGGATTTGCTCAACATGTTTGGAGGAATTTATATGCAAAATGATGAAATTAGTGAAGGTCTTGGTGAAAGCAAGGAATGATTATGGATGGATGAAGTTGGAAGGTGGTTTCTTGCTATGTGTTACACAAAAATATCGTCACCATGACTATTTGCAGTCAGTATTGGTCTATCCTCACTTATACTGTCCTCCTAAGCAAGTCTCGGACCTCAGCTCTTCATGTCAAGCTTTGAAAATGAGAGAAAGACATTAAAATCAATAAAGCTCTGGTTCCGCACTTTCTCTCACTTTTTACCTACGGGCCCGCACCCTTTGTTCATGTTACCTACGTATCTGCACGCTTTGTCTATAAAGGGGTGGGTGCGTACCCCTGTGAAAGTCAAAAAGGCGCAAGTTTATTCTAAAAAACTCACTTTGGGTTAGTTCTAGACGATTCTAGAAGGAATTTTGATGTGGATTGTTCGCTCCAAGGTGGTTCATGCATCCCAAAAGAGAAGGAGCTAATCCCTTGGTAAGAGGAGCTATCCCTTTGAAGGAGGGCTTTATCCCTTTGAAGGAGGACCTAGTAACTTCCCTCCATTGCACTATAAATTAAGGCATTGGGTTAGTTGCTAGAGAGGTGAGAAGCTGAACATTTTTAAGGGTAAATGCTAATGGAATTGAGACTTCCTAGTTAAGCTTGAGAGGAGAGATCACATACCTTTTGGCTTCATTGGGAAGTGAGTGAAACTTTTCAAAGTAGAGGAGACTTCTTGTTGGACCCTGGGAGGAGCTTGTACAACATCAAGGTACAGGTTGTAAAGTTCTTCTTTGATTTGAATTAATACAATCAGATTCATTTTTCTCAACAAATTATCTTATGTGATTTGTTTCATAAATTCCTTGATCATTATGATGGATATGCTTTATGATATTGGCTTTTCAGGTGCTATTTAATTTGTTTGCTTGTTTGTGTTTGCAGACTTGCTACAAGGGAGCTCATCTGGATCAGAGGAGCGAGGCTTCCACAAACTTGTATTGGATCCAAGGTAGGCCTAAAACACTTGTTTGCCTTTGTTTTTAATTGCATATTTAGAGAAATATAGTTTTTGAATGGCTTGCTTGTCACTAGATATCTTTAGATACTAGGGAGGTCGATCTTGTCTGCAAAATCGACTCATTCTGTGTGACAAATTGGCGACTCCACTAGGGAATTGATTTTTTCCTTGCTTTTACTTTGACCTGAGAAACTGTGTTTTCGTTTCTGTTTTTGGCTTGTTTTGTGTGGAATTGGATAGATTTAGTAGATCTTGAATTATTTTTTCTTTTTCATACTTTTGGGAGAGGACCGTACCCTCTGCTTGTAACACAGTGAGGACACGCGCACTTTTGCTTTACACACAGAGCGGTACCGCACCTGGGTGAACTGGGGGCCTGCAGACCGTGTCAAAATTTTGAAAAACTTAAGATTTTCTCTTTCAACCAGCTTAGGATTTGTTTATGTGTTTTTAGCCTCTGACCAGATTTGCACGTGACTTGTCAAGAACTTTTCTTAGGTTAATTCCATTGGCATTCTTGTTTTAATCTTTTATCAATTAGGTGTTTTGAGTCTCTTTTTTGAGAAATTCTTAATTTGATTTCCTTTGGTCATTACTTGGAGGTTTGTCTCAGTCTTTTCACAATTTTTCATCTTTTTGCTTTTGTTTTTGCAAAAAAATTTCCCCCTCATTCGCCGGGGGGTGCTAAATTGTGTATGAGTGTTAATCGCCTTTGAGTGTTTTTACTTTTTGATCTTTGGAACTCTCACCCAATTTTCTTGACTTGCACTTGATTGGTTCTTAGATTACATTAGAATCATCTTGTGTTTGAGAATTCTCTTGCATAGATCACATTTGCATAATTAGAATTCTCATTTTCAGAATATGAATGAAAAATGTGCATAGATTACATTTGCATACTTTTCAAGTGAATTGTGCATAGATTACAATTGCATAGTTTACATTCTGAAAAATCAATTGTAGATTTAGATCAGTTTTCTTTGATTTGAATTTACATATTTTTATTCTTGTTTTTAACACGCAAAAAAACTGTTTTGGAATTGATTTGCATTAGTTTTTCTTGATGAAATTAGTGCATTAGAGAATTTGTTATATTTTCTCTTAGTGATCAATTTTTTTTTGCATTGTTGGAAGTGAATGGAAACTCTCTCCTTACTTTAGTTAGGATTCATCGAATTGAAAAGGTTACATTATCATATTCGATTGCATTCAGTTTTGGGTCGGGTCATAACACCATTGGTTTCATATCCATTTATCCTTTTGAGTAATAACAGCCTAAATAACACAGCGCTCAATTAAAATTTATCTAGTAATTTTGGCATTTTTAGGACTCTTTCCACGAATCTAGCTTAGGCTAGTGTCTTGAAATAGGTTTTAGTTAACTCTCCAAGACAGTAAAACAAACAAGTAGTTGATCTTGCAGTAGGGAGAAATTCCAATTTTTACATCTATGCTCTCGGAAAGCTCCTCTTAAAGGAGAAGCACGAGATCATATCTGAACCAGTGAGGTAATCAATCCTTCCTCATTGGGAACGATAGCAGATATACATGTATTAAAAAAGGTAAACCTCGGATTAACCATTGTCGACGAGCCTGGGGTCACTTGTTGGTAAACCTTGGATTATGTCAAGGAGCCTTCAAGGGGATTGAGCTTTGTTACTCTGCCCTTGCATGTGTATCGGATCGTAGACTGTTCCCCCAGGTATATTTGATTCTGTTGGTAACCTTAGTGGCCATAATCCATAGGATTCTTTCCTAAGGTGACGGTGGAGGGAAGATCCCACTGTACCTGGAGCAGATGTCCACTAGACTCACTTGGATTTTCTAGGGGGTTCTCTTCACTCGAGACGGTTTAGTGGAGAAACTTGTGCCAGTCTATTCATTAAGCAGGTTCTTGGGGTAATTGTTCCAACCGCCATTTCTGTATTGAATTCTGCGACGTTGGATTTCATCACAAACTAGTGTTTTTGGTACGGAAAGTTACTGTTTGTGTGTGGTTTAACTCCTAGATTTGATAACACATGTTAATTTGTTTGTTTTTTACTTTTCGAGACCATAGGTGTGATTTGTGAATTTTAATTGTTAGGCGTGAATTGTGAATTGTTAATTTTAGTTTTAAATTGTTAATAAAATTCACTAAAGTTGAATATAATGGCAATTGTTCTGGAATTTACCGACCAAGGAACCCGTCTTAACGAGGATCCTAGTACTTTTCCTTTCTTTGGAAATTTTGGTCCTCCTTATATGGCTACTTTGTCATTACCTGGATTTACAATAGGTTTACTGATATGGTTATTTTCAACTTCGTTGGCCCCAAATACTCCAATTATTCCACCTCAACCGAATGCTTCACCTCAACAGAGTTCACCATCTCAACATCACCAACCTTCTATTGACCCTTTACCGTCTTCGCCTAATTTTTCTTCCTCCATTTCTTCCTCTTCGCTTGGTAAAAGCCTTGATGCTAGTAACCAGGTGGCTAAGAAGAAGAAGAAAGGGAAGAAGAAGAAGAACAACAAGAAGCAAGATAAGAAAGAAGTCAACCAACCAAGTGTTAGTTGTGTTGAGGAAACCTCCAACATGCATCATAAACCAAAATACCCTTGCAGGCTTTGTAAGGGTGACCACTTCCTTATCAATTGTCCCGGTATTCCAAAGGTCTTGGAAGTATGGTCAGAAAAATCTCATCAACTTTCCATTGATCCATCAACCAGTGATAGTCAGGTTCTTGGGAAAAAGGGTAAAGTTAGGTTTCCTTGTAAGCTATGCAAAGGGAGTCATCAAATTCACATTTTCCCTCACATGGATGAAGCCTCAAAATTGTTGGAAAACCTTACTGTTGCACAGCAATAATTTCTAGCTGGTTACCATAAACTTTCTCCCAACCTACCGTCAACTGACGGAGTGATTGATATAATTTCAAGTACAATCGATCCCACTCTTCCATTGGAGAGTGAAACTCATATCACTCAGGTTGATGATCCATTAGTTGATCAAGTGGTCGATTCAATTTCACATTCGGTGGATCCCACTCTCCCTTTAGAGAGTGAACTTCATACTACTCAGGCTCTTTTTATTACATCAGATTCCTCTACGTCAGGGCGCATTTCACCTGTTTCTATAGAACCCCCTCCAAGTACTGAGGTCTTTTCCTTTGATTGGAATAGACTGACAGAACCTCGTCTTCCTTCCTCCATCCCTTTCCAAATCATTGTCAAGGCTGGTGGTAGGGACATGCATCGCACACAAGTAGATGAAGGTGCTTCTGTTAGTATTTTATCCTCAAATGCTTGGAAAGCTTTGGGTTCCCCTCAGCTTGTGCCTATTACGCAGAATCTGAAAGCTTTTAACAGAACCATTAGTGAACCTTTAGGGATCCTTCCTAAGTTTTCTATTACCTTGGAAGGTAAAACTGTCTGTATTGATCTTATGGTAGTTCGAGGTCCCTTGGATTTCAATTTACTCCTTGGGCGAGACTATGTTTATGCAATGAAAGCTGTCGTATCGACACTCTTTTGTGTGATGTCTTTCCCTCACAATGGAAATATTGTGATTGTAGACCAGCTTTCATTCCCTAGTCTTGTTTCAACTACCAATAATATGACCGCCCTAAATGTTCCTGATTCTAAAGTGGCATCAACCCTGCCACGGGTTAATTATGTGGCAACTGGTCCCATGTTTTCAGTTACCGATGTAAGTGAGCCTCTCACTGTTTGCTCATCTTCCTTTGATTTAGATCCGGTAATTGACATGGAAAACTCTATGGGATTACTTGAACACGATGTTCTTATCCCTTTTGAGTCCCTTGACATGTGTTCCTTCCAGAGAACTATTCTTCCTTCTGATGAAGACCTCTTGGAAGCCATGATCAAGGTGTGTCCATTCACATGTCTTTCTTCCAGTTGGAAGACATGATCAATGAGTGCGAGGATAGTTTTTTTTTTCCTATATCAACCTCGTTAAAAAATGAAAGAAGGGTTGTGAGGATAGTTTTGTTCCTGTTTCAACCTCATTAAAAAATGAAATAGGGTGTTGCGAGGATAGTTTTTTCCTGTATCAACCTCGTTAAAAAATGAAACAGGCTTTCATGAAGACAGTTCTTTTCCTGTGTCAACCTCATTAAAAAATGAATCAGTTGTTTGGAGGAAAGTTCCTTTTACTGTGTCAACCTTGTTAAAAAATGAATCAGTTGGTCTCGAGGAAAGTTCCTGTTACTGAGTCAACCTTGTTAAAAAATAAATCAAGTTCAAGGATAGTTCCTTGTCTTGTGTCAACCTCATTAAAAAATGAAACAAGGATAGGTTATATAGGTAGATTGTATAGAGTAGTCATGAGCATAGTTCCTTGTCTTGTGTCAAGCTCGTTAAAAAATGAATCAAGGATTTTAGAGCATAACTCCTTGTCTTGTGTCAAGCTCGTTAAAACATGAATCAAGGTTTTTAGAGTATAGTTCCTTGTTAGGTAGATTGTAGAGAGTAGTTATGAGCATAGTTCCTTATCTTGTGTCAAGCTCGTTTAAAAAATGAAACAAGGGTTTTGAGGATAATTCTTTTCCTGTGTCAACCTCACTGAAAAATGAAACAAATCCCACGAGTCTTTCCAAGATTTCGAAAGTAAACCTTCATTTCATCCACCTGGTTGAATGCAATGAAGCTTGGGGGGCATGTACCTTGATTTGTGTCATTATGTTGGGGGCATGCGAACTTATAACAAGCATAGTTTTTCGTTTCAAGCTTGCATAAACATGAAACCGAATTCGAGCATAGTTCTTTTACTGTGTCAAGCTCGTTAAAAAATGAAACAAATCCTCCTCTAATGGAGTTGAGAGTTTGACTAGATCTCATAAATGTTAAGTTGTATATTTAGGTTAGTTATTTCAGTTTTTTGCATAATTTTCTTACAGTTTTAGGTCGAGTCTTTCAAATGATCTTGTAACTGAAACTTCATTTCATCCAACTAGTTGAATGAAATGAAGTTGGGGGGCATGCACTCTAGCAGTTATGCTTAGGGGGCATCAAGCACAGTTTTCTCTCTGTTTCAAGCTTGTCTAAAAATGAAACTACTTTGAAACATAGTTTTTCTCTGTTTCAAGCTTTTGTAAAAATGAAACCTATCTCGAGTCAATTTCAGTTATTTTCAAGACTCGTTAAACTCATGAAAATCCAGAAATTATTTTTCTATCTTTCATTCTCATAAAACAAATGAAAATGCCGAGTTCTTTCCGTCTTTTCCTGCTCATAAATTAAATTGAAAGTTGGTCATATGAGTACATTTTTATCATTTTTTTCGAACTCATTAAAACTTACGAAAAAATGAAAACCATGAGTACATTTTTATCATTTTTTTGAACTCGTTAAAACTTACGAAAAAGTGAAACCTTAGAGTCACCTTTAAGCTGTTTTCTGACTCCTAAAGTATGAAAATATTGCCGAGTTTTTCTTTTTAAACTCGTTAAAACGGAACTAAAAAGACGGTCCTCTTACAACCCTTTTCTGACCATAAAAACATGAAAAGATTGTTAGATTTTTGTCGTTTCAAATTCGATATTGGTCATAAAATGACGTGTCATTGATCGCTTTTTTACTTTTTTCGGATCAGAGGCACTAATTATGAAAAGTACTCCTTGGTCGTAAAGATCAAGCGGTACTCTCAAGTATTATTTTATACTTTTTCGAGCTTGGGAGACACAAATTTACGAGAAAGGTCAACCCTGGAGTCTTCTTAAGTTTTTTCAGACACTCTAAAATTGAAAAACTCTGAGTTTCTCCTATATTGGACTTGTTAAAATTTAACAGTAAAGGACCTGTTCAATTACAAACAGGAATGGACCACTCCTTCTTAGGGTTCGAATTTAAGCTAAGTTGGACTCATCCGAAGGATGAGCTTATAATCAAGCAACTGTTATCCTCCTCAAGCTTGTAAAAAATAAAGAGGTACTTGCCAGAAATGGTGGGGGAAAACAGAGAAAAATGAGCCTGTTTGGCATACTTTGTAACCACTCTTGAACATGACACTTTTATTCACCTGGGTTGGGAAATCCTTTGCCTAACAGTTGATCAAACCACATTGAAAGTCTTCAGCTAGTTTCTGGGTATTAACTTTAGGTCAATTGTCACCAAACCATCTGCTATGTCGTTATGTGTTCAAGAGGTCAGTGCAAATAAGCCATTCATCTGCAAAATATTTGTCATCCATCTTGACCATCCCTGAGTCAGTCCTTACAACTAAATTTCTTCAAACTTGATCTATGATTTCGTGTTATGGGCTTGCCTATGACAGATCTCTTTCTATCGACTTCAGCTCTTTATCTAGAAAGATGATCTAGAAATCGCCAGTACCTTGGGATCTACATGGCTCAATGGCAGGTTTCTCGCCTTCGACGATAGGTTGCATCATTGACCTTCGATCCAAGGATTTCGTGACATGTTCGACATCAACACATCTAATCACATATCATGGATTTCACTGAGTACTTTGAGAACCATTGACATTATTGGTGGTTTCTCTCACACTTGTTAACAGTTTACATCATTGACTAGTAATCAAGTGGTTTCTACCATGTTCGACTTCGACACATTCATTCACATGGATAGAATCATACTATTTCGGGAAGTAGAAATGAAGACCCTGGATCTAGTTTCTACCATCCAGGCTGCGAGGAATTTTGTATTCATTATATTGCGGACTATTCATAAACATATGGTTGCATCCATATTGTGTCTACATGTGTCTATACTTGTGATGTATTACAAGATCATTCCTATATCAGAGTAGTAGTTAGTTTTCTAGTTAGTTTTGATCTGAGTATGGGAATGCCTGCCTCAGTGATGATATGATCTCATATATATATTTTGCATTGAATGTTTTTACAGGTTCCAACCGGGCTCTCCACAAGATGATCCTCGAAATGATAAAGTACTTCAATCTTCCTAAATGATAAATGAAATCCTCATCTACTACAGACTTCACACTTTAGGGGGCAATCTGTTACACAAAAATATTGTCACCATGACTATTTGCAGTAAGTATGGGTATATCATCACTTATACTGTCCTCCTAAGCAAGTCTTAGACCTCAGCTCTTCATGTCAAGCTTTGAAAATGAGAGAAAGACATGAAAATCAATAAAGCTCTGGTTCTGCACTTTCTCTCACTTTTATCTGCGGGCCCGCACCCTTTGTTCATGTTACCTGTGTATCTGCATGCTTTGTCTATAAAGGGGTGGGTGTGTACCCCTGTGAAAGTCCAAAAGGCGCAAGTTTATTCTAAAAAACTCACTTTGGGTTAATTCTAGATGATTCTAGAAGGAATTTTGACGTGGATTGTTCTCTCCAAGGTGGTTCATGCATCCCAAAAGAGAAGGAGCTAATCCCTTGGTAAGAGGAGCTATCCCTTTGAAGGAGGGCTTTATCCCTTTGAAGGAGGACCTAGTAACTTCCCTCCATTGCACTATAAATTAAGGCATTGGGTTAGTTGCTAGAGAGGTGAGAAGCTGAACATTTTTAAGGGTAAATGCTAATGGAATTGAGACTTCCTAGTTAAGCTTGAGAGGAGAGATCACATATCTTTTGGCTTCATTGGGAAGTGAGTGAAACTTGTCAAAGTAGAGGAGACTTCTTGTTGGACCCTGGGAGGAGCTTGTACAACATCAAGGCATAGGTTGTAAAGTTCTTCTTTGATTTGAATTAATATAATTAGATTCATTTTTCTCAACAAATTATCTTATGTGATTTGTTTCATAAATTCCTTGATCATTATGATGGATATGTTTTATGATATTGGCTTTTCAGGTGCTATTTAATTTGTTTGCTTGTTTGTGTTTGCAGACTTGCTACAAGGGAGCTCATCCGGATCACAGGAGCGAGGCTTCCACAAACTTGCATTGGATCCAAGGTAGGCCTAAAACACTTGTTTGCCTTTGTCTTTAATTGCATATTTAGAGAAAGATAGTTTTTTATTGGCTTGCTTGTCACTAGAAACCTTTAGATACAAGGGAGGTCTATCTTGTCCACAAAATCGACTCATTCTGTGTGACACTATGGGATCTCTCTCTACTTCTCAAACACCTACTCTACATCAAACATTGTTTTTTGCCAAAAAACCATGTAAACAAGAAGAATTCTAATAAGCTAGAAAAACAGAGTTTAATGAGCTAACTGTCTACTTCATGCATGCGGAAAATTGCAGAATGTAATGGAATCATTGATGAGATATATTGTAAGAATAAATATGGAAGAGATGGTAACCAAATCCTATACTTTCAAACTAATCAAATTCTAGTCCAAGTATAGTAAATTCTAAATTCTATGAAAAAAATAGAAATCTGTCTTTTGGGGGCTGCATAGGGGTCCTTTCCTCAAATCATGATCCCTGAAGGAAGAGGTGAGGCAAAGACACCTACTGACAAATTTGTGATGCTCCTTTTATCCCTTCTAACTTACTACTGAAGTAAAGCATAAATGGAAGCAAACTAATAACAAACTAACCAAATCTACACTACTTGCAATGAAATACTTCTAACGACATTTTAACCATGAATCTATGAAACTAATATAAGCATACAGATACAATAAGAGGAGCCTTTTCTACTAGGGTTGGGGCCTAGCCCAAAAATTTCAGCCCTCTAAGTTAACTCAATACTGGATCATGCAAAATATCATTCTCATTATCAAAACACAAAATTACATAGCAGTGTCTTCGACAAGTCTGGAGCTCAAAAATAACTAATGTTTTTACAACAAAATTTCGAATCCTAATGAGGCTCTAGGCCTCTTTATTTATACAATTGAAGTCCCCATCGACTTTCTTAAATATAGGGAGGCTCAGATCCCAAACTTGAGATGAACTAAGTCTTTGACTATCACTTACTCGACTGTCTTTTGATCTTCATGATATGGCAGCTTGTACTCCGAGCTAGTGTGATTAATGAAGGAATATGTGAATGAGGGAGGAGTAAATGAGGAGGATTTACCTCCTACAATCTCTCTCCCTTGTCCCATTTGAGTTTCAAACCTTAATCTTGCCAAAATTCCTATATTTTCTCTTTCAAACCTGCATTCAATGCATATTAGTCCACTAAGCATAATATCTCACATTAACTCATCTCATTAAACAAAATACAATCAAAAAATGTAATGAATTGTGAGAGGATTTTATTTGACTAAGTTAAGAGGTGACTTAAGGTCCATATAGTTACCCAATGACGAGGCTCATCAATATGGTTGAGGACAAAAATGTGTTGCTGGTAAAGGTAGACAATTTGAAGAATATTGTAGATGCATTGACAAAGTCTGTGAGCACTGAGAAGTTCTGTTGGTGTAGAGAAACAATGGGTATTGCAGGGCTAGACCAATGAATAAGCTCTCCTATGGCCTCATGTGCAAAGAAAACAATAAGTGGGAGAATGTTGGGTATGTGTTATATTCTTTCAATGACTAGTCCCATTTGTAGGGGGATCATAGGGTGGGTGAAAGTCCCCCCTATTCGTTGCACCCGGCGCAATAGGGGGGTCACAGTGTGGGAAAAATCCCCCCTTGTTCGTTAAGTTGGGCACAACAGGCGAGCGGCAGCGCCCCTCTACAAGGTTTGGGGTAGTGCCTCGGGGAAATTTGTTTTGGACCCCATATTAGGTGGGCAAACCTACCTATGGTTTTGTGCATTATTTTTGGACATGGTTTTGGGCATGATGGTTTTTTTTCCATGGTATTTTTTATAGATCCGGTCAAGGGAACTACGGTTATGTACTAATCCAGGGTAACAAATTGGGGTTTGTGGATGTTCAACATGTATATATATGTATTGTAACATTGAAAGGAAATTAATGAAAAACCAATCTAGTTGTCCCAGTTTTAGGATTTATGGGAAAATCCCTATGTATATATGTTCTATGTTTTATCCTCTTTCCATTGTTTACTTTCTATTTTTTAGAATTCATATGCAAGTAATTTTTGTATGTGGCTAAAACCTACACATCTCCCATGTAGCTTCATCGTGCCCAAAGTGCTACCACTCCACTTTAACTTGCTCGAACGCTTGGTTTTGGAGCATGGGAATCTTTATCTCCAAAATGCACTGAGGTTCTAGCTAGAATTATCATTCTTGTTCCACCAATAATACATACCAATCAATAACATTATCAACATCTTTCACAAATATTTTAAGAAATGAAACATGGAAAACATCATGGATTTTCACTGTCATAGAAAGTGCAAGTTTATATGCCATTGGTCCAGTCCTCTCAAGGATATTGAAAGGCCCGCAATACCGAGGTGCTAGCTTCACACATTACCCAATCCTCAAGGATCTCTTCTTTGTCTTAATGCACAAGTACACATGTTCCCCAACCTGAAACTCCTGAAACAACCTATGATGATCTCCATAACTTTTTTTCCTGTCTTGTGTTGCCTTTAGATTCTTCTTGACTATCTGCATTTCTTGTTCCATCTTTGCCAACATGTATGGTCCTATCAATACTATTTTCACTAGATCAGTCCAACTAATGGGAGTATTACAACTTCACCCATAGATTGGCTCAAACAAGCTCATCCTCAGTGACTCCTGATACCCATTATTGTAAACGAACTCTACTAGTGGAATATACTCTTCCCAATTTTGATATTGATGCATCACATACATCCTCAACATGTCCTCCAAAATTTTGTTGAGGCTCTCTATCTATCGATGTGTCTGTGGATGATAAGATGTGTTGAAGGCTAGCTATGTACCCAAACCTTGAAATAAATCCTTCCAAAACTGGAAGTGAGCTTAGCGTCCCTGTCTAACAAAATCCTCTTTAGAACAACATGCAATCTTAGTACATCGTTGATGAAGACATGTGCTACATTATTAGATGAATAATTAGGCTTCACTGAAATGAAGTGCACTACCTTTGTCAATTTTCCACCAGAACCATGATAGAATCATGTTGTCTAGATGTCCTTTGAAAACCTATAATGAAATCCATGGAAATGGCCTCCCATTTCCACTTCGGAGTCAGGCTCAATTGTAGTAATCCACCTAGATACTTACACTCTACTTTTACATGTTGACAATCCAAGTACTCAACCAAAAACTCTTCCACTTTCTTCTTCAAATTTGGCTAATAATAGAACTTCTTCACTGCTGTCAATGTCCTCTGATATCCTCAATGACATATATACGGGTTAGCATGAAATTCCCTCAAGATAAGCTTCTTGAGCTCACTATTATTTGACACATAGATCTTGTCCCTAAATATGATCGAAAAATTTGTTATGAGATCATACTCCACATCTTGATCACCTATATCCTATGATAACATTTACCTAAGCTCCTTATACATGTCATCATGTTGAACTTCCTATAAGATATGATCCTGTAAATTCATCCCATATGAACTCATAGTTGCGATATGATTCACCTACACTCTTCTACTAAGACAATATGCCATCCTATTCTCTTTCCCTTTAATGTACATGATCTCAAAGTCAAACTCACTAATCATGGACAACCATCTAGCTTTCCTAGCATTCAAATTTGGTTGGTAAAACAAGTATCTCAATCCACTGTGATCACTCACTAATACAAACCTTCTGCAAAGAGGATAGTGCCTCCACATCTTCAATGCATGGATGATCATTGCCAACTTAACATCATGTGTAACATAATTATGCTTGTGTTCATTTAGTTTCCTTGTTTCATAACATACCACATGTCACTCTTGCATCAAGGATCCAACAAGTCCTCTCTTGAAAGAATCTGTACACCCCAAGAACTCCTTATCTAGATCTACAATTTTTTGCACTAGAGTATTTGTCAACAACTACTTCAATTGCTTGAAACTTATTGCATATTCCTCTATCCATTCAAATTTCTTACCTTTCCTATGCAATGATGTAATAGGATAAAATATGTGAGAAGTCCCTAATCAACCTCCTATAACAACCTGCAAACCCTATGAATGATTTGACCTCATCCACATTCCTAGGATTTTTTGATTCCATGATAGCTTTTATCTTTTCCAGATCCACTATGTTGCCTTCCTTGGAGACAACATGCCCTAGTTAATGTACCTTTGTCTAAAAGAAACTGCATTTATTAAGATTGGCATACAACTGATGCTCTCTTAATAATATCAATACGGCTTCTAAGTGTTCAACATGCTCTTCCTCGTTCTTATAAAATATCAATATATCATCAATGAATACAATCACCAACCTTTCCAGATAAATAATTGATACACTATTCATCAAGCACATAAATGTAGTTGGAGGATTACTCAGACCAAAAGGAACTAAAACAAACTCATAATGCCCGTACCTGGTCAAGAAAGCAATCTTCTAGAGGTCCTCCTCTTTAATGTGTACTTGTTGATATCTTGATCTCAAATCAATCTTTGATAACACCATTGCTCCCTTCAACTAGTCAAACAAGTCATCAATCCTTGACAACAAATACATTCTCTTGTTGGTTACCTTGTTCAACTTCCTATACTCAATGCATAACTTGAGAGTACCATCCTTCTTCTTCACAAAAAACACTGGTGCACCCCAAGGAGATACACTTCCTAATGTATCCTTTGTCAAGACTTTTCTTCAACTTCAACTTCAATTCCAAAAACTCTGGTGTGCTCATCCTATATGGTGCCTTTGATGCTAGTGTTTCCCCTCGTACTAACTTAGTAGAAAATTCCACTTCCTTGTGAGAATAAAATTTTGAAATATCTGTAGGAAATACATCCTGAAACCGTTGTAGAGATGGGTACCTATTCAAAATTTTTGCATCCTAAACATCATTACCTTTATCACTTGAAATAAGTACTAAAAATAACACACACCCTTTCTTGTGACTACACTTTTCTTGCATAGTTGTCACCATTCTAACTGATGTTTCCTTCTTCTTACCCCTCAAGATGTGATGTTCTCCATTTTAATCTAAGCATTCAATTTCCTTTTCATAACAACCCACCTTGGTCCTATGAAGATATAACTAGTCCATACCCAACAACATATTGTATGATCCCATTGGAAGCACATTCAATTGCACTGGGTAGGAATACCATTGAACTCAAATGCACAATCTCTTACATAGTGATGAACTCTCTTCTTAGTACCTGTATCCAACTACACTAACCAAGAATCTAAAAGCACTTATTTATTCAAACCACACTTATCCACTTGGTTAGGATTAACATAACTACAATTAGATTCGGGGTCAATCAAAATAGAAATGACTTGATCACAAAGCTTACAATTCATCTTGATAATAAATTCCTACTGATCTACCTGCCTATTATCCAACACTGCATAAATTCGAGGAATACTTTTTCCAACATCCACTATTGTTTGTGCCTCTTGAGCATTGTTGATTTGTAGTATCCTATGATGATATTTTCCACAAGCCCAACAATGTAAAGGTTTCTTGCCATCACCCTTGCTTTTCTCCTCAAAGTAAAATCACTGACCTCTGTCAAATGCATTAAAATTCTTAAGCATTGTTGCATTAAATTTGTTTCATGTGTCTTGAGGTCTTATTCATTTTTTATCCCATTTTTATTTATTCCTCTCATTACCTTTCCAATGTTGTTCAAATCTCCACTTCAATTGTTCATAACAATGCTTTAGCTTTCTGATCGAATCCTCCAATGACCTAGGCTCATCAAAATCAATATTGTCTCTCAATGCTACCAGCAACCCACTGATGAATCTCTGAATCTTCACTTCCTTCTCCTTTAGAAAAGGCACATACCTCAACAACTCCAAGAATTTTCTAATGTACTCCTCATCAGTCATGGATCCCATCTTTAGCTCATAGAATTATTTTTCCCTATCATCATAGTATCTCTTAGATAGATACTTCTTCCTAAAAGGTTTGTCAAAATATCCCTGTGTCAACTCTTCATGAATACCTAGGAAATTATTTACATCTTCCTACCAAAGGTATGCTTTACCTTTAAGACTGAACATAGCTATTCTCTCCTTCATGTTCTCTCAGTAATCATATAATCTAAATAAATTATTCATCCCAAGAAACCATGCTTATGCATCTTGTGACTTATTTGTTTAACCATCCAAGGTAGGTGGCTTTTCTTTCTTGAACTCATCTGGAAAATATCCCTTATCACTCCTCTTGTAAGGATCATAACGATGATGACCATAGCACATGTCTGAACTAGAACTAGAGTAAATCCCATGCCCACTGTCTTGTCTATCTGGTGTATCTAAGAACCTTCCATCTCTAATTGTTTCATCTCTATCCTAGTTGTTCCACCATGAGACCTACTACAATATGCTCCATTAGTCTTATCCTCTTGTCCATGGCTGATCCTAAGTGGTCCTTCATGAGCCTCATAAATATGTAATTATATGGGCTCATTTTACCTCTTAACCTAGTCACACTAGCCATTCTCTTAGCTTATTACATGATTTTCTAATTATATTTATGCTTATAGAGTGAGTTGAGTTAGTTGTTGTGCCATGTGGTCTAATGTGTATTTAATGCAGATTATTGATGATTTTCGAAGTCAAAGTCAAGGATCCAGTGGACAAATGGTAGCAATAACTCGAAGTGGATAGAAGAGAGGACTTATATGAGGGAATCCCCCTCATTTATTATTCCTCGCTTTGAATTCCCCTTCATTCAAATCGGAGTACAAGCAGCCAAATCATGCACTAGAAGGAAATCAGACAAGTCAAGGATGATTGATGATTATCTCGATTTTTGGGAGCCAAGCCTCCCTGATTTTAAGGCAGTTGTTGGTAGCTTCATTTTTATAAGTAGAGAGGCCTAGGGCCTCACTAGGGTTGGATTTTTTTTGGATTTTTTCTTATGTAAACTCTGCTCAAACTTCGAGCTTACTTTTTGTGATAGTTTCATGTAATCTTGCTATTGTTTTGAAAATAAAGATGGAATGCTTTTTGAGCTAGCACTGAGTTACCTCAGAGGGCTGAAGCTCTTGGGTTAGGGCGCAATCCAAGCAGTGAAGCTCCTCTTGACTTGTATCTGTATGCTTTGTTTTAGTTTGTAGAGTAGTTTTTTGATAGATGTATTTCCTTTATGGTTAAGAATAGGTTGCTTTTGATGATTTAATAGTTTTATTCCATTTGTGCTTTCTGTAGTAGGTTAAACAGTGATAAAAAAATATTCAAAAAGGCTAGCAACAATGCCTTGGCCTCTCTTCCTCCCTTTGGAACCATGATTTGAAGCAAAGACCCTCTTGCTGCCCCAAATCCACAGATTTTCCTCCTTCATAGGACTTCTAGCGTTTGCAGCTTTTTAGTAGGTTAAAAGTCCAAATTTTCTTTTTCTTTAGATCTTCTTCATCATGCTTACTTCTTTATTTGCAATAGTATTCTTTCATTCTTTCGTTTCCTATAGTATTTCTCAGCATTTCCTTTCATAGATCATAGTTTAGACACTTTTTATGCAAAACTCTGTTTTTCCTCAATGCATTCATTTCACTTGTTGCTTGATTTCCTTGGTTGACTATCAGTTTCTATGCAAAATATCTCTTCCAATAGTAGGTTAGATTATCAAAAATCGCACCCTCCATCTAATCCATGCCCTATTGGTCTCCCAAATTTCGCCTCAATCCTGCCTTAGTTTCCTACATTTTTCCTATGACTTCTTCCTCTCTCCTTGAGAAAATCCAATCATCTTTCTCTCTCCTGGTGGTTCATAGTAGACTATAGGTGACCTAGCACCTCATTCCAACCTTCATCCACCTTTTTCACCCACTCTCAAACCCTCAAAATAGTGAAAACTTCTCTCAGCCTCCTCCTGTAGAACGTTATTTTTCCTCCTATAGATTTCTTGTGTCCTCCTATAGATTTTCCTGTAGGCTTTCTTCTGAAGGCTAAGTGTGGGAAAAGCCTCCAGAATGCCACCTAAGACCTCCTAGGACCCATCCACACCATCCTACATCCTCTCAAGTACCAAAACCACCCTTCATCACCGCCTATTTGCTGCCACACTCACACAATAAATTACATGCATGTCAATTTCACATAAAAATACATAAAAATCCAACAATATGTTTTTTGCTTATTTACTTCTAGAAATAACATAGTTAGATGTTGGTTACTTCCTTGGGTATTTAATAGCATTCCTTTCATAGTTTTCATAGTGCTTCTGCAAAAGTAGAATTAGTTGGTTAATTATGATTTACTAGGTTTGCTTTACATTTCAACCTTTCTCCTTTCTCCAGTAAGAATAGCATCTGTAGAGTAATATTTCCTTCCCTCCATCACATACAAAGCTTCCTCTGGAATCCATAGAAGCTATTTTGAGCTCCTAGTGATCTCATGGCGGCTGACCAAGTGACAACCTATAGTGAGAACTAGTATTTGTGCATACATCATTGACGCTTCCAAGTTTGTTACGAACTACAGGGTTGATAAGAGTAAAGTAGGTAGCCGAGGAGTTGCAACATTATTCCTGCAATACTGGTGCTCTCTACTTTTTGGTGCCATTGTCGGGGAAGCGTTAGAGTATTTCATGATTACTACTTTCTTGTATTTCCTATTGCAACCTTCTGCTAATAGTTTATTTCAGCAAAAGTAGACTAGTCATTTATTTTCCTTTCAAGTTCTGCATTTCCTTGCTTTCCTTTTCAATTCTGCAAATTTCATTTCAGCAAGTTCATTTCAGTTAGTTGCAAATTTTTTTGTTTAATCAATTTTATTTTCTGCAAGTACTATTAGTGTGGGGAAAAGAAAACCAACCAAAAAATATTTCCTTTCATGCCTCGTAGGAATAGAGATAACTAAGGAAATTTTTTCCCAACACCCCCACTGCTTCACACAGCCAACATTCTCTCTTCTTCAATGGCTGTGATCAAGATGAACCCTTAGGTGAAAAACCAAACATATTTGAAGAACCTATAGGAGACGAAGAAGAAGAAAACATTCCTTTGGAGCCAACGACTAAAAACATAAATTCTAAGGGAAATGGAGAGAGAATAGAGGGTACCTTTCCCATTTGGGGGACCAATGGGGACACCTTATTGTTTGAATTTGTTGTCACCTACCAAACTTATGACTATGCAAAATATGAGTAAAAGTTGAAACTATTCCCTTCTACTCTCAAGGATGCAGCACTACACTGGTTCATGGCATTACCTGGAAATAGCATCACAACTTGGGTTCAAATGTAGCAGGCCTATAACAACAAGTATCAAGACTATTGTAGGTCAAAGGATACTAAAGAAGAAATCTTTTGAATGATCGTAGGAAGTGATGAGTCCTTGGAAGACTATGAAGAGAGGTTTAAGCTTAGTTACAAAAGGGCTAGGTGTACACTTGATGCTGAGTCTTTGAAGTTGTTCCTGCTCAGTGGAATTCAGGAAGATCTTCTAGACACCCTCCATCTGCTGGCTAGGGTAGACATCTACCAACTACCCTATGATGACATAAAGACTATTTTTAGAAACCATTCTAGGGCAGCCAAAAAGAAAGGTAGGGGGAGTCAACCCATAGCTAATACCTCTTCCTCCAACTCATCCATTAAAGGAGAAATTGGAAACATGTTAGAAGACTTCAAGAGTGAGATGTTGTAGACTCTTGCCATGAAAATGGACACCTTACACATCAAAAGAAAACAAGAGGAAGCAAAGAGGGCTTTGGAAATTTTTTGCCCTAGATGCATGAGGAGGCATCCTAGGAATGAATGCCCATTGAACTCTATAGAGGTTTGTTCAGTCTGTGAAGAAAATCATTCTATTGACAAGTGCCCTTCCTTGCCCAGACTTAAAGTTGTATATCAAGGGGCTAAGGGAGTCATTGAACAGATCTATTGCATAAACGAAAGAAGGCCGCATCGACATAGACAATACCAACAAGGGATGCAAGGGACATCTCAGGCATACTACAACTCCAACCAAGTGCCCTCCATACCTTCTTAGGGTTCCCCTGCTCATCCTTCCTAGTCCACTCCACCTCCTTGGTCCTTCACATCTCAATATCATGCCCAACGAGCAACCCATTCATTTCAACCCTATCCTTAGCCACAACCTCAGTGGAATGCATCTCATCAGGGGTGGAGGCCCCAATACAACTCTCTTCCTGCTCTCATGCCTCCACCACCCACCTAACCACAACCGTTACGTTCTGCTCCACCAAGGCAACTCCAAATGCCTGCCCAGCCAAATTCGAACCCGAACAGCAAATAGGCTCAGCAAGTGTATAGTGGTGAACCATCATGCCCAACTTATGCTCTGGAGATTCAAGAAATCAACCTGCGATCTGGGAAAGATCTGCCAAATATCCAGCCTCCACCCAAGGAGGTTGAGGGAGATAAAGAGGAAAGCGAACCTAAAGCAAATCCACCCTTTCCTGAGAGATTATCCATGATAGTCTAGCCTACTCCAGAAGAGACTGACATCTTGGGAGAATTGAAACATTTATGTGTAAAGATACCACTTCTCTAAGCCATAAAAGATGTGCCTATCTACAATAGGTTGATCAAAGAGAAGTGCTTTAGGCATCCAGGAAGGCACAAGAGAGATGCCCCAACCATCAATGTCATAGGACAACTGTCCGACCTAATGTTGGGGTAGGTAATCTGTCCAAAATATTTGGACTCTGGAAACCTAGTAGTTGATTTCCACATCAATGGCAGAATGATCCCGCATACCTTGATTGATCTGGGAGATACCATTAATGTGATGAAAAAGGACACAAAGCTCAAACTCAACCTCCAGGGCTCCTTGAGGAAGACCACGACAGTGCTATAGCTAGCAGACCGATCCATAGTCGCCCTTGAGGGAATTGTGGAAGATGTGATGGTCTCCATTGATTCTTGGGAGTACCTTGCTGATTTCTTAGTTCTCCAACCAAAGGCAAAGCTCACTGGGTCTCCTGTCATTTTGAGAAGACCCTGATTGGCTACAGCTGATGTCTACATCAGCTGTCGAGCTTGGAACATAACCATAAAGAATGGGCACATGTCCAAGCAGTTAATCCTATATCCTCTTGCACAAACCTTGCTAGAACATGATCTACCTCTCTAGTTGGAGAAGGAAGATGAGGATGAATTTTATTCTGCACCACTTTGTACATTAGAAACCACCATGGGGGGGGGACCACAAGATGAGGATGATATGATCGAAAATTTGATTCAGAATCCACCTCCCAGTGTATCATTATTAGACGAAATAGTAAGAGAAACCCAAAAATACCCCTCAACTGATCTCTATGTGGTCGATCCTACTCCTCCCCGTGTCAAAAATATAGAGCTTCGTCGAGAAAGGACATTGAAGATCAATCCATCCCTATCTACTTCCCAGGAAAAGGAACTATGCACCCTGCTAAGAAAACAACTAGATGCCTTCACCTGGAGTTATAAGGAAATGAAGGGAGTGAACCCTTTAGTATGTACTCATCATATATACGTCAAGGAAGACTACAAGCCAGTCAGGAAACCTCAAAGGAGGATGAATCCAACACTTAAAGATATTGTTAAGGAAGAACTACATAAATTTCTTGACACAGGATTCATCTATCCCACCTCTGACAGTGAATGGGTCTCTCCTTTGGTGCTAGTGCCAAAGAAAAATGGCAAGTGGAGAATCTGTATCGAATATCGGGAATTGAAAAAAGCCACTAAGAAGGACCATTTTCCTTTACCTTTCATAGATCAAGTGTTAGACGATCTAGTAGGGAATTTTTTTTTCTCTTTCCTAGATGGGTTTAGTGGGTACAATCAGATTCAAATCAGCCTGGAAGACTAATATAAGACCACTTTCACTTGTCCTTGGGGTACCTTTGCATAACAGGTCCTTCCTTTTGGTTTGTGCAATGCTCCAACCACTTTCCAAAGAGCAGTATTGAGTATATTTTCTAAACTGGTTCATGATGTAGTAGAAATACACATGGATGATTTTACTCCTTATGGTTCTGACTTTTAGGAAGCTTTATCTAACCTAGGAAAAGTTCTAGATAAGTGTATTGAGATGAACCTATCTCTTAGTTAAAACAAGTATGAGTTTTTGATGACTGAAGGGATTGTGTTAGGTCATGTAATATCTCAACAAGGACTACAGGTGGACCCCAAAACAATTGCCATCATCCAAAGGGTCCCACCTCCTTAGAAGGTGAGAGATGTCAAAATTTTCCTAGGCTTAGCTAGATATGACAGAAGATTCATTAAATATTTTAGTAAGCTAGCCTCTCCTTTGCTTGGCCTCTTAGGCAAATATGTTGAGTTCATATGGTCGAAAAACTGTCAAGAAGCCTTAGATACCTTGAAGAGCAAGCTAGTGATTGCCCCAATTCAAAGAGGCCCAAACTAGGCCCTACCTTTCCACATTCACATAGATGCCGCGAACAATGCAATAGGAGAAACCTTAGTACAAATTGATGAAAAGTTACCTTATGCCATATAATTTATAAGAAAAAATGTGTCAAAGGCAGAGTTAAACTATACAGTGACCGAGAAGGACCTCCTAGCCATCGTGCATTCCTTAAACAAATTTAGAAATTATATCACAAGCTATCAAACCTTTGTGCACACTCATCATGCTGCAATTAGATATTTAATGAACAAACTTGATGTAAATGCTCGAATTATTAGATGGTTGCTTTTACTGCAACAGTTTGATTTGACCATTATTGATAAGCCTACTAAAGAAAATGTTGTTGCTAACTTTTTGTCTAGAGTAAATTTGCTTGCGGGTGAAGAAGGAATGGTGGATGACCAAATTATAGATGAGAACCTATTTGGTATATCAGTAATCTCCACATGGTTCACTGGTATAGCAAACTACTTGTTTTCAGTACAGTTTCCACCACACCTGTCCTCAAAGGAGAAGAGAAGGATAGTAAGGAAAAGTGCCCCTTTCACCTAGATTGGGGGAAATCGTTTCAAACTTGGCCTAGATCAGATCTTGAGAAGATGTTTCAAGGAGGAGGAAGTCTTTGACATCCTTCTAACCTATCATGACAGGCCTTATGGAGGTCATTTTGCAGCAACGAGCAATGCCTTCAAAATATTGCAAGCAAGCTACTACTGGCCCACTATTCATCAGGATACAAGCTAGTGTGATCAGTGTCAGAGGATGGGGAAACCTACTCCAAAGGATTAGATGCCCATGCAACCTCAAGTGACCTTTGAGCAATTTGAGAAGTGGGGCATGGACTTTGTGGTTCCTATTAGCCCTCCTTAAAAGAAAAACCAATACATCATTATGTGCATCGATTACCTGAAAAAGTGTGCAGAGACAAAAGAAATCAAAGTAGCGATAGAGGAAAAAGTAGCTGAGGTTTTGAGAGAAAACATATTCTACAAGTTTAGGTATCCAAGAGAGTTGGTCATAGATCAAGAAAGTCAGTTCACTTCAAATTTGATTGAAGACTTGCTCACACATCATAAGATCAAGCACAGGACTTCCACCCCTTACCATCCACAAGCTAATGGGCAAGTGGAGGTCACTAAAAAAGCATTGGAAGGGATCCTGGCGAAAGTAGTGAGCAATAGTAGAAAAGACTGGGCTGACAGATTAGTTGAGGCCACTTGGGCCTACAACACCACATGGAAGATCACCACTGGGTTGACACCCTATGAACTAGTCTATGGGAAGAAGGCTTTGCTGTCAATAGAATTTGAGTTCAACACACTAAGGATGGCAGCTTAGCTAGACCTAGACCTCAGCCATGCACAAAAGGAGAGATTATTTTAGCTCAATGGATTGGATGAATATAGATTGCAAGCCCTTCTCCACATAGAGGTAGTTTAGCTTCAGAGGAAGATATGGCATGAAAAAAATATCGAGGAGAAGCAATTCCAAGAGGGAGACTGGGCACTACTCTATGATTCAAGATACAAAGACTTCAAGGGAAAGCTAAGGACAAGATGGCTGCGACCCAACACTATGGAGAAATGTAATGACAATGGTTCAGTTCTGATCAGAACCATTGATGATGAAGCCATCCCCATGCTTGTAAATGGAAATCGGTTGAATTTCTACAAGAAACCCCTCCCCAAGAGAGATTTTATTGAAGGTCTGAGTAAAATAGGGATGGTAGTGGAGCATGTCTTAGCTTGCACTTCACCCACTCACCAAAGAAAAAAATAAAAAAATAATAAGGACTCAAGTGAAAACCTCCATGAGTCGCTTGAGTCCCGTAATTGGGTTGAAAACCTCTTTTGGGGCAGCCCAGTGATGTCAGAAAAAAAGATAAAAAGAATAAGATCCCTGCGCGAAAACATCCCTTGGAGGAACCCAGGGCAGGCAATTAGGGCGAAAACCTCTCTGAGGCGCCCTAGTTGTTTTTCAAAAAGAGAAAAAAAAACAAGAAAAAGAAATGAATTTTTGTTGCATTGCAGGTTTGTAGTAGGACTACAGGGAGCAGAAGAAGGTGCCAAGGGGACCCTGCCATTCATAACATAAGCCATCTCACCTTCTCCACACTTTTCTCCATCATTTATGGCATTTCTTTCACCCAACTGTGCTTCTTTTTCAAAAATTGTGTTTTCTACAGGAGGCTCTTATAGGAATTGCATAGAGCTAGAATTGGATACAAAAGGCAGTTTGAGGGATAGGGAAGCTTCATGAAGAATCTAAAAACACTCCTAAGTCTTCAAGCCTCCTTTCCATCATTTCCAAGCATGCATCACACCCCAAGCATCATTTTTTTTCCTATCCAAGAAAAACACAGAAAAAACACTTTTTTAGTAAAAGAGAAAAAAAAATAAGAAATGAAGTAGCAACATCCACCTCACTTGAAGCCTACCTGCTACCTCTCCATATTTATCTATACCTATGGCATCATCCTCAAGCTCCAGGCATAGGAAGAAGCTGAAGTTTCAAGGGGAGAAGCAGCTACAGGAGCTCCTGTAGGAATTCTTGTAGCAGCTGATCCCACCAAAACCCAACATCAGTAGCAGGAGAATGCACGCATGAAGGTTGAGAAGAGACCTGAAGCTTAGACCCAACTAGAGAAGAACCTACAAAAGACACATCCACACATTAGCAAGCAGACATCATGCATCAAAAGAAATAAAGGCATGCAATAGAGAGAGAGCCACAACACCTCACAACAAGTATATTCGGATCACAGGTAAGTAACTAAATCACTCCTCTGTTTGCATTTGTGTAATTAGAAGTCATGCAAAAGAAATGCGATGGTTGAGGTTGAATGAGGGAAAGGTGGCCAGTTAGATTGGCCACCTTCATCTAGTTGACTCCACTCATCCGAGATGTCACTGACACGTGTGCACAGTCAACTCTAGCACAAGATGCCAAGGGCAGGTAGTGGAGGAAGTGTGAACTCCATTGCAATGATGGGAGATACTTACGAAGAGAAGCCATGATGACCATGAAAGTGGGGACCAACAGTCTAAATATGGCCAATGTATACCTTTCCAACTAACCCCTCATCACCGGAAATATCCATAAAGGGTAATAAGTACTTCTCCCCGAGCACTCTCACCAGCATTTCCTCCATTCTCTCCTTGTAACTTAGCTAAAGCAGTCTTCTTGTGCCCCCACAACCTTGTAACCATTGTCCTCCATAGATATCTCCCATATTCCTATTCTCTATGTTTTCTATAGGAGCACCTACAAGTTCACAGGAACACCTACAGGAATTCTACAAGAGGGACAATGGGCTTCTATAGGAGGGGCAGTGAGTTGTTTTGAGCAGAGAAAACTGATTTTTTTTTCATCATTATCGGTCTGAAGAGGTATGGTTCATGCATTCCCCCTATTGAATATCAATATATGCAAGAAATGGTTTCAATTTGAGCAGGAAATAAGTCTTTAGGAGAGGAGAAAATACATAAAAAAATTATGCATATTTAAAAAAAACACACAGTCTCCTCTGTTTCTCTGTTTTTCTAAAAATTTGTTGCCTCCATCTCCACATTTGGTTTCCTAAAAGAGTATAAACAAAATTACATGAGGGTTTATGAGGAAGGAGCCCACTAACTACACCAGGCGCCATGCACATCCACAAGTGGTGGACATCTTCACAAGGGAAAATTGGATGAATTTCTTTGAGAAATTCCAAGGGTTTGATGAGGAAACTACCCAAGAGTTTGCTCTCTCTCTAGTACCCACATAAGAACTCATGCCACTATCACCTTTAGAGGTCTTTCCATGGAGATAACCCCTGAATTTATCAGTAAGGTCACTACCCTTTCTCTTGGGATGCCTTGGAGTAAGGATGAAAAACCAATTGGCTAGGCTGCCAAGAAAAACGTTTTCCAAAACAAGAAACCCCTGTAGAGGATAAAAATGGCATTAGAAGGGCTAGCATTCCATATCCATGGGATGAGGTTAGCTATAAAATAATCAAATACATTTCTTGTGAGGGGAGGTACAACATTGTCTATGGTTATCACTTTAGAATCCTCCATGAATTAAGGTGTGGCATGGATACTCTAGCACCTCAGAATCTTAGTATCCCCTACTTCCTCCTACAGTCCCTCATTGACTCCAACACTAAGGTTCACGCAGGAAATTCAAAGCAGCTAGCTCACCATGGGTTAATCAAAATCCTAGTAGAAGAATCCCGCCATAGATTTACACTCCCTATAGCATGGGAAGTCTTCCGAAACATCACAGCTGAGGATGACATAAAGGCCTTAACTTATGATGTCATTCCTACTGGAAGTGAGGAGGAAGAGCACCAAGGGGGAGAAGGTGAAGCCACTGGTGAATTAGCAGAACACGAAAGTGTTGGGTTATGTTATATTCTTTCCACATAGTTAACAGGGGGTTTGAGGGGTACCTGTAACCCCACTTTATGGGGTCCAGGGCAGCGCCCCGGAAAATTTTGGTTTTGGACCCTATGTTAGGTTGGGCAGGCCCACCTATGGTTTTGTGCATGATTTTCGCACATGTTTTTTGGACGCGATGGTTTTCGGTCCATGGTATTG
>APFE031129897.1:7447-27745 GCA_000404065.3 Pinus taeda
TCTCCGAGCAGAGACCCGCACTGTAACTGTCATATTTTCTATAATCAAAGATTGTTGAAAGCATGGATTGCGAAACTACTTGATGTTTTCTCTTGGCCAAGGAATGATTACGGAATTCTTGTGCTTCTACATGATTCAATAATTGTTTCTCTCCTCTGTTAAATTTTATATTTTTAACCACCGTTCTGCCTTCTAAATTGCAGGAAAAAAGAATACCTTAAGATTTGTCTCACTACACCTTAAGTTCAATTTCTGCATTTTTCGATGTTTTCTTCAGAAATAGCTATGAGCATGTATACTTAAATGATCTTGTTTACGCTGTTTCTTTCACATATGAATGCATGTTTAGGACTTCTTAACTACTCCTGGATCCCATTCATCCATTTCTCCCCTTTTTCAGCATGATGAAATGATTCTCCTTTGCCTTTCATCCCTGATTTCCATTCCGTACTTTCAGTAGATTGATAATTGTATCTTGTGTGGCTATCCTGCTCCATAATTCCCCTGTGACCAAGAAAACACAATAACAAGCCTCAATCTATGACTCCATGCCCAATGGTTCGAAACTTATCACACCTTACCTTGCCTCTTTGTTTGAGAATCCTACCTTCCATCCAATCACAAACAAAACTCCCTTGAAGCCAGAAAGCTAGCCTAAAATCATCAACACAAGTTGAACCATAAAGAGAGAGCCCTCTTTGATTACAGGTGGGCTAGAACCTGCAATCCAAAGATTGGTTTGTGGTTACCTTGGTCGTATCCCTATAAGGAGCCTAGGGACAACCTGAGTGATAACACATTCCACTAGACCCTAATGAGCTAGGTTCCAATGTGGAAAAATAACAAACCCTATATTACCAAAACTTCAAAGGTTCCGTGATTTCAGACCTTATCATTCCATCCTAAGAAGTTAAGATTTCCTGATGATACCAAAATCCCAAATATGAAATCATCAATAAAGACTTTAACTAGCATTTCACAATATCCCTAGTTAGTTTAGGGTTTTAAACATTCACAATAGCATACCCTTCGGTTATGGTTTTCTAAAACTTGTCTAGGGTTCTACCAAATCATATTAGAGTGGGGTGGGTATATTTATCAAGAGACAAATTACCCAAACAAGAATCACTAGGATTCAATACTGCTAGTCATAACAAGGTTAATAATAGATCATCAAATGAATAATATTTTTAATCAATGAATTAAAAGCATACCTTTGTTTCTTGACTAACCTTGTCTTGAGAGATCCTCCTTGCGGATATTTTCCCTAATCAATAGAGGAAGAATGGTGATTAGTATTATAATCAAAACTAAAAGAATGAATGAGCCCAAAACTGAAAAGACATGCGATACTTATCTATTTCCAATACAATCTTGTTAATGGCCAAGAGATCATCCCTAAGTCTAGTTATCTTCACAAAGAAGGTTTCCACAATATATTCTTTAGTCATCTTCTTAGTCCTCAGCTCATTCTTCAAACTTGTTACTTGACCAATGTTACTAATAGTGAATAAATTTGACAAGGCTTCATACATCTCATGAGCATGATCGATGTTAGCTATGAATGGGACAAGACTGTCTTTTATCCCTTCTACCATTAGAGTCATAGCCACCAATTCTATATCCCTGAATTTCGCTTTGTCGACATCACTGGCTTCTTTTGTATGCTTCTTTACATTTCCTTTAGCCAAGTCTAACACCTTGTTATTCTCGAGGATTAGGTCAATCTTGTTCTTCTAGGGTTTGAAGTTAGATGCTCCTTCAAGCTTGATCTCCCCCTTGATAGAGTTAGACATCTTCCTTGAATATGATAGTCTCCTTCCCTGAGATAGTGCCTATGAATGGATCTGCATTTTTCTTTTTTCTTCACCAAAGCTCTGATACTCCCATCAATTAGAGCAATCCGGTGAACATGGTGTTGATTGGAACGGACATGTTGGAAGAGATGGAGCAAGAAATGCATGTAATCAAGAAGAATCTAAAGGGAGAACATGATAGGAAGAAGAGCTATGCAAATCAGAACATAATGTTCAAGGAGTTTCAGGTTGGGGAACATGTGTACTAATGCATCAAACCAAAGAAGAGCTCCTTGCAGATTGGATCATGTGCCAAGTTGGCACAACAATTTTGTGGACCTTTTCAAATTATTTAGAGGATCAAACCAGTAGCATATCGAATTGCACTACCTCTGACAGTGAAAGTCCATGATGTTTTCCATGTGTCATTTCTTAAGAAGTATGTTAAATATGTTGATCATGTGATTCAATAGTGTGTATTGCAAGTGGAGTCAAAAGGAGAATTCTATCTCGAACCACAGTGTATATTACAAATAAAAATGCTCATGCTCCAGGACCGAGCAATCGAGCAGTTTAAAGTGTAGTGGAAGCACTTTGGGCACAATGAAGCTATATGGGAGATGACAAATCAAAGGTGGGCTATGTATCCTTCATTGTTTGTCGGTTGAGGCAAAGTAGTTTTGGTATGATGTTTGGTATATGATTTTTCATATGTTTGGGTGATGTTTTGATATATGTACATATGTATGTGGATGTAAATGCCACAACGAGCTAAGTTGTAAAGGTACAATAAGAGGTATGGGTTTCATGTTATTATGATGCTATGTTGTCATGTTGGTTTACTTATCAGCAAGGCGATCATTGTAAATACTACAACGAGCTAAGTTATAAATCTCCATAGGAGTATGTTTTCTTCTTAGTGGTTTTGCTGAGGTATAGGTGTGGTTGAACACCAAGGACAAAGTCCCCTAGGGGGGCGGGCGTTGTACCAACCCTGGTGAAAACTCCATGTAATAAAAGTTAATAAAGGAAAAATAATAACCAAGTTTGATAGGAAACTTATTCCAAGGTGAATGTTGGGAAAAAAATCCTAGTGTGGGCGTTCATTGGTTTATTATGGCTAAGGAAATTGGCAAAGGCTTTGGAAAGGAAAAATGACATTTTTGGCACATTTATTTATGAAAATAATGGAAATTAGGAGAAAAGGAAGGTGAAAGGTCACAGATTACATGTGAGGGGGAAAATGAAGGAAAATAATGGAAAACAAAGAAAATAGAGGCCTCATTAATAAAAAGGCTTTTGAGGACTAGTTGCTACCTTTTGTCAGTTCATTTTTGGAGCTCTCCCTCTCCCCCACTCTTGGACGCTTGTGTTTTCTTGGAGAACTTTGGTATTGGATCAAGGAAGGAAAAGAAGACAAGAGGAAGGAAGGAGTAAACAAGGAAGAGTAAGATCATGTCCCTATAGCAGGATTCTTTGCAGGTATCAATTTGCATGTGTGATTTCCTTGCTATATTGGGCATGCATGGTATTGCATGTGGTTCTTTGTTTTCATGGCATGGGTTTTTATAGGTGTGGCAGTGTTTTCAACCTAGCCTTGCCATTTTCAGATAGCCATGGTGTGATGCGGTTCTCATATTTCCGTTGAGCTGGATTTCTTGACGGATTTTTCGCTGGGTGAGGTGGATCTCCAAAAGAAAGAAAACATAGCCTAGTGATCCCTAAACCATACTGTGGATTGTGGTAAAGCTACTGGCCTAGTGACCCCTGAACTAGACTGTGGGTTGCGGTAAAGACAAGTATTGTGTGCCTCGGTGTGCCTAGGAATCCTTGACCAGTTAATGGAGGGATATACGATAAATCCTAGAGCTGGTTGCCCTTGATTATGCCTAGGAATCCTTACCAGTGAATGACAGGATATACAGTAAAAACTAGAGGGTGGAGTCTTGGTTGGGTCTTAGTGATCTGATGTGAATTGCGGTAAATCATATACACTAGGAGACATGGAAATTTATCATGGTGTAGGAGGAGAAATTTGGTGGCATCCATCCTTGTTTTATGGCCTAGTGATCCAGGATGGATTATGTATAGCTTGGTTCTATTAATGAGGGTGATGTGGTGTAGCCTTGGGAAGCCCTGGTTGAGTTTGGTTTTAAGTCTCACATTCATGATTGGAATATGGCACGGGGGTGATTGGCTAAAAGGAAAATTTGGTTCAGTCAATCTATGGTCGGGTGGTTTGTGGAAGTCCCAAACCTGTTTGGCCTTTGCATCAGTAATATGAGGTTATTTCACCTTGTTAATTCATGAGTATTATAATGGTTTATGTGTAGATTATATGGTTGTTAATTCCTTGGTATTTTTGTTGTTATTATGTTGGTTATGAACATGTATTATGATAGTGTATTTGTATGTCTCTCATCATGTTTTTACTTGCAAATGAATGAAAAATGTATCTATGGCCTAATAGATGAAATTTCAACTAATGTGTTGAGGCATCAATGCTTCTTAGTGATTCTCAAATAAGTATGAGACCCCTATGCTCAGTTTTGCTGTTAAGACCTGTAGCATTCATTTTTGTGACATGTATGACGAAATTCCTACCATGCCTTGTAGGGGTCCAGTCTAGTCCTTGTTGATGTTTTTACAAATGTATCTTTGTTCCAATGTGATATTTCATTTATGATCCCATCATTGATTTTTGGGCGGCGACTTGGGATCTAGCCCTCAAAAAGTCGTAGAAATCTCGAAGTTGTAGGCACAACACTGGGGAAAAAAGTCCCTATAAGCTCCCTTGCCCTTGTTGTGGGAGCTTCTAGAGCCTCCCAAGTGCACCCTTGTCCATATCAAGGGAGCATCCAGGGGTTTGATTCACTAAAATGTTAGTTGGTCTCAAGGCTGGTTCCCTGAGTAGTTAGGATGGCTCGTGGGAGTTTTGTTGCTAATGTGGAGGGTTTGTATGGTGTGTTTCCGTCAATTCTACTTACTTAAGGTGAATTAGGAGGTTTAATCCCATTATAGTGTCCTCTCATCACATATTTACCCTGGTTGGTCAGTTACTTGGGTAGATGTGGGATGAGGGTGTTTTAGAATTGACTTAACCAAGTCTACATGTCATGAATGCATATCTAAACAAAGAGATATGCAACTTACTTGAGAATCATAAAGAAGGTATAATGCCCTCTCAGTATAGCTGAAATAACATCTATTAGGTCATCCATTCAATAAACATTCATTTACCAATCAAATCATGATAAGAACCATAACTTGAATATGTCATGAAACCATTCTTATAACCAACATATAATTAGATTAATAACAATGATACAACAAACAACCATCAAAGCCACATCATAAAAAGTACATTTAATCATAAAATACAAGAGGAAATTAGATCTTACTAACACATGCAAAAGCCAACCAAGTCAAGGACTTCCACATACCACATGACCATAGATTGGGTTGAACCAAATCTTTATTTCAGCCAATCACCCACATGCCATATTCCAAGGATGAATGTGGTATCTCATGGGATAAACCAATCCATAAACAATCAAGGGAATCTATAGGTTAAACCAATTCCACCCTCAACCTACTTTGATCTCACCTAAACCGCTCCTGAGATCACAAAACCAAACCAGGCTTGAATCCCTTCACCATCACTTAAGGAATTTTCCAATCTCCACCCACCTATTTAGGGCTTCCTGGAGAAAACCATCTCCACCCCCGACCCTTGGGATTTTCCTGAGACCACCTCACCTAAATCCAAAACCTTTCAGCAATCCAAAACCCAACCAAAGATGAATCCCATCACACCATGGCTATCCAAAAATTGAAAGGCAAGGCTGAAACCATTGTTAAACCCAACAAAACCCATGCCAATGACAACAAATGAAACAAATACACACAAGCATGTACCATGCATTCCAAACCAACTAGGAAATCATACATGCAACTGGTTACCTGCAAGTATTCTCATCGAAGCCACGTGATCCAGCTCTTCTGTGCTTGTCCTTTGCTTTGCCTTTCCCTTCCTTTACTTGCTTTCTTGCTTTCTCCTCTTGATGCTCTTCTTATCTTTGAAACCAATTCAAAAACTGAACTGAAAAAAGGTTGTGAACTGATCCTCATAAGCCTTTTTTATTATTGATGCCTCTAATTTCTTCATTTCCCTCTATTTTCCTTCAATTTCCTCCTCACATGAAACTTGTGACCTTTCACCTTCTTTTTATCTTAATTTCCTTTGTTTTCATAAATAAAATGCCAAAAATGTTTTATTTCCTTTTCAAGTCCTTTTACCAATGCCTTTGCCAATTTCCCCTTAGCCATAATAACCAACATGAACACCCACTAGGATGTTTTATCCAAAATTCATCTTGGAATATGTGTCCCATGACCTTGGTCTTATTTTTCATTTATTAATTTTATTACATGAACTTTTAACCCGAGGATGTTATAGGCCCTTCCCCATTAGGGGAACACCATCCTCAGTGTTCTATGACACATACAACCAACAAAACTGCTAGAAACCAAAAAACACTGGCCATGGAGCTTTATAACTTAGCTCAATGCAATATTTACATTGAACTCCTACTTAATATGTGGCAATCATATCGTTTATTAGAGCTTTATAACACAACTCATTGAGTTATGTACAATAAAAACCACATATACTTATGCACATTTGGTTCAACCAAGAAATAAACATACCATTTGTAGAGCTTTAACGATCCAACTCGATACAAAATTCACAATAATAGACACATATGCACATATTCTCAACCAAAAAATAAAAGGATACAATGCCTTCATCCACAACAAGGGAATCCAAAGGATCACACCTCACCCCTCAAAGTAATACTAGGATTCACCTCCTTCCCAGGAATTCCAGAATCCACTGCCAAAGTCAAACTTGCATCCAATGTCTAGTGATATGATCCTTGCACTGTATGTTCTCTCAGTGAATAGTTAACGACTCATTGTTCCATGGGGAACTCCCAATGTGCATTTGATTCCATCTAGAAATGTTAATGACAAAAAATATATATATTCCTTAGTATTCTCTTCTCTGGTACACAGTCCCTCGGGAAATACGGTCACCCCCTTCCGTGTAGTCACTCACCTTCCAAGTTCCTTGCCATCCCCTTTCCCAGGAGATCCATCCCTTAGCAAGGTTTCCTCGTAGTGGAAGTTCCAAAAACCAAGGCATGTCCCTGCCTCAAAACCATAATACTGGTTAGAACATGATCATACCAATGGACACTATTGGGTACCGGTGTCCCATAATGGCACTGCTCCTAAAGTGCTTTACGAACATATTAATGCTTGTTCCAATTCCTTTCATTTTTGCTGCTAATTCTTACAGTCGGTTCCAACCACACAATCGGGCATCTCCATGCTTTCCTATACCAAGCACATAGTTTTCATTATACTGAAAGGAATTGAAATAAATTCAAATCATAACTCATTGGTGGTTTGTCAATACGGTACACTTGCATTTATGTTTACTTCCTGTCACAACAAGTCAAACTAACTCTTTGATCAAATCATCTTACATAGACATATCACATTCAGTTAGCTCAAACGGAAACCAATATAAATCAAAATCCTAGATTACATGTAAACATCATAAACTAAAATCATAAATCACATGCATAATTAAACTAAAAAAAAAATACTTATCTTTCAAATGGTTCTTTGTTTCTGCCTTTGTTCTTTGTCCTCTTCATACACACACTGAATTGGTTGCCAAACCCCGCAAGCACCTAGTGTCGTCTCTTTAAGCAACAAGGGAATCCAAAGACTAAACTACCTCCTCCCTCAATATTAACAACAAGAGTATCTCGAGAGTAAACCACCTCAACCCTTAATATCAACAACAAGGGCTTCCAGAAACTAAACCACCTCAACCCTCAGTAGCAACAAGGGTATCCCAATATTAAACCACCTCAACCCTCAGTATCAACGAAAAGGGAACCCAAAGACTAAACTTCCTCAAACTTCAATAGAGACAAGGATATCTCGAGACTAAATCACCTCAACCCTCAATATAAAAAACAAGGGAATCTAGAGACTAAACTGCGTCAACCCTTGATAGCAATAAGGGTATCCCGAGACTAAACCACCTTAACCCTTAATATCAACAAAAAGGGCATCCAAAGACTAAACCACCTCAACCCTCAATAGAAACAAGGGTATCCCGAGAATCAACTGCCCCAACCCTCAATATCAACAACAAGGGCCCAAAAAATCCCATACCTGCTTGTCCCATCACGATGTACAAGACATACACATACACAATGTACAACACAACACATACACCTACGCTCGGTGTACAACACAACACATACAACTACACCCAATTTATAACAAAACATATACACCTACACCTAGTGTACAACACCACACATATAGATACACCCGGTGTACAACATGACACATATACCTACACTCAATGTTCCACACCACACATACACAAACACGTCATATAATATCACAAATAAGCATGTCACGATACAACGAATACATAATACACATAACACAATATCACATGTACATAACACTACCTACACAACATGTACACATCACCACATGCACACAACACCACTTGTATCACATGTATACATCACCACTTGCACAACGTGTACACAACACCACCTGCACAATGTGTATACAACAACACATGTACGCAACACTACCTGCACAATTTGTACACAACACCACGCGCACACAGCACCACGTGTAAAACATGTACACAATGCTACATACACACAACACCTCATATATAACATGCACATAATACCACATGTAAACAACAATGCATGTGGAACATGTACTCAACACCATATGTACACAACACCACATATACAACATGTACATAGCACCATATGTACAAATTAATGCATATACAAACTGTATACAATACTAGTACTACACATATGGAGACCACACCATCTCTGCTAAGAAACCTTGCTTGTAGTGTCCTCCATTATCCATGCTTATCCAAGCATGCTGCAGATTGCACTGCTTTCATTATGATGATATATCCCTCAAAACTACCTGCTATAACATAGGCATAGACATAAGCACATAATATCAAAGCATATACACATGATACTAACCTCAGAGACTTTTCAAGGCTACTCTTCCCATTTGAATCCTCCTGAAACCAAAAACCTCTTTATGCCATTCACTTGCATAAGCAATCATTCCTCCATAAGAATGATCCTTGGTGACCACGCAAGTTTCAAGTTAAGCTTCAAATCCATCTCTATGCAATATTCACAAAAATATACACATATGCACATTTTCTCAACCAACAAAAAAAGGATATGATGCATGCATCCACAACAAAGGAATCCAAAGGATCATACTTCAACCCTGAAAGTAATACTAGGATTCACCTCCTTCCCAGGAAGTCCAGAATCCACTTCCAAAGTAAAATTTGCATCCAATATACAATTCTATGATCCTTACGTTGAGTGTTCTCTTAGTGAATAGTTACAGGCTCATTATTCTAGGGTGCACTCCCAATGTGCATCTGATTCCATATGGAAACACTAATGACAAAAACAAATGTATTCACTAACATTCCCTTCTCTGCTACACAGTCCCTCGGGAAATCTAGTCAACCATCCCTTCTGTGCAGTCACTCACCTTCCAAGTTCCCCGACATTCCCTTTCCAGGGCGATCCATTGCTTGGAAAGGTTTCCTCACATTGGAAGGTCCAAAAACCAAGGCATAGCCCTGCATAAAATCCATCATACAAGTCATAGCATGATCATGGAAATCAATGGACACTATTGGGTACCAATGTCCCATAATGACCCTGCTCCTAAAGTCCTTTACAGACATACTGCTACTTGTTCCAATTCCTTTCACTGATGCTACTAATTCTTACAGTCAGTGCCAACCACCCAAACCAGGCCTGTCCCTACTTTCATGTACCAAGCACATAATTGTCATTAGACTAACAGGAATTGAAATAAATTGAAATCATACCTCATTGGTGGTCCATCAATAAGGTACCCTTGCAATTCTGTTCACTTTTTGTCACAATAAGTCAAACTAGCTCTTTGATCAAATCATCATGTATAAACATATCACATCTGGTTAGCTCAAAACACAACCATTATAAATCAAAATCACATATCACATGTAACCACCATAAATAAAAATCATAGATCACATGCATAATTAAACTAAAATAAAATACTTATCTTTCAAATGATTCTTTGCTTCTACCTTTGTTCATTGTCCTCTTTGTACACACATTGAATTAGTTGCCTAACTCAGCAAGCCCCTAGTGCCTTCTCTTTAAGAAACAAGGGAATTCAGAGACTAAACCACCTCCTCCCTCAATATCAACAACAAGAGTATCCCGAGACTAAACCACCTCAACCCTCAATATCAATAACAAGGGCATCCAGAGACTAAACTGCTTCAACCCTCAATAACAACAAGGGTATCCTGAGACTAAACTACCTCAATCCTCAATATCAACAACAAGGGCATCCAGAGACTAAACCACCTCAAACCTACAATAGCAACAAAGGTATCCCAAGACTAAACCGCCTCAACCCTCAATAACAACAAGCGTATCCAGAGACTAAACCACTTTAACCCTCAATCTCAATAACAATAACAAGGCATCTATAGACTAAATTAGATCAACCCTTAATAACAACAAGGGTATCCCGAGACTAAACGACTTTAAACCTCAATATCAACAACAAGGGCCCAAACAATCCCATACCTTCTTGTCCCATCACATTGTACAACACATACACATACACAGTGTACAACACAACACATACACCTACACTCGGTGTACAACACCACACATACACATACACATAGTACAATACCACAAATACAAATGTCACGATAAAATGAATAAATAATACACATAACACAATACCACATGTACATAACACTACCTGCACAATGTGTACACATCACCACATGCATGCAACACCACATGTACACATCAACACCTGCACAACGTGTATACAACATCACATGTACACATCACCACCTTTACAATTGTACAGAACACCATATGTACAAAACAACACCTGCATAGTGTGTACACATCACCACACACACGCATCACCATGTGTACAACATGTACACAACATCACACACACACACAACACCTCATGTACAACTTGTACATAGCACCACATGTTCACAACACCGCATGTACAACATGTACTCATAACCATATGTACATAGCGCCTTGTATACAGCATGTACATAGCACCATATGTACACAATACCACATTTACAACATGTACACAACACCAGTACTGCACATCTGAAGACCACACTGTCTCTACCAGGCAACCTTGCTTCTAGTGTCTCTCCATTATCTATGCGTATCCTAACATGTTGCAGATCGCATCCCCATGGGTTCCCAATGATACCAAGGGAAAGCTCAACCTAAGCATTCTCAAGATCTCATGGCAACGTCTTTTGCAATGTAATCCCTACATAATACTTCCATAAACACAAAACTCTTAATGCATAAATAAACATAACAATATACTCGTTACCTTACCTTGTTGTGCCAAGCACGTTGCCTTGTAACTAAATACCTCCATGCCATCTCTCAAGGGGCTTCAATTCCCTTGATGGATCCAACTGTAACTTGAAATCAATTGTTATACCTCTCAAATATATGTTCAGGAGTATAGCACATATCCACATAATGTCAGACAAAATGAAGGCTAAGAAGGCTTCATGTATTCTTGCAAGCACTAGTTTGTTTGGAATTTCGGTCTCCAAACATAGCCCAAGGAATCCTCACCTAATTCTTTTCTTTTACATTTTACCTTGCAGAAATTGAGTCTTATTATGTCTTGTCACATTACCCAGTTGTTAGTTCTATAAACAAATCAATTGTTACCTTGTCACGCTAATGCCAAACATGTTTCCCTGCAACTATTCACATATGTTAGCCACATGCTCTAAAGATCAAGACATTGTATCTATTAAGTTGAAAGCAACCTTTACCAAGACTAGGAGCCACATGATAATTTGCAATTAACTCATAACCATCAGTCATAATACTAAAACTAGCACCCACTTCCACTCAAATTCATATCAGTTGTCTCAGCACATATTATGTTAGTACAATCATCTTAAAACAAGATCATTACTTCATGCAATATTATAGATATATTTCATGAATCAAACATTCAATCAACCCATACTGTTAGGCCCCTATACTACTAGTGTAACCCCTTATTTTTATTAGTACAACCCACTTATTATATTGACGTACCCATGTAGTGCCAATATTGTTACTATTGTGCCCCATAGAAGCCCACTATTGTTATTATTGTGCCCTTACATTATTATTCTTATGTAGGCTCTGATTATGTTATGACCCCTTAGACTCCTATATATAGAGAGGATGTCTTTTTATTTGAATCATCCCAGAATTGTTCATTTATGTAATGTAAAGGAGGTTTCCCCCTCGAAGAAGCTGAATTCAAAGGCGTTGATCTATATTTTCTATTTTTTCTTGAGCTGGTTCGTAACACATACACATACCATGTTAGAATAACCAAGTAGATGACATAATCAAACTCATACCTCAATGTATCTCAGAAGAGGCTATCACATCTGCACAAGTCAGTCCAAATTAACATGACACAATATCACAAATATATCAACTCATACCTGAATATCATAACGGTAACCATGCACATAGGTCAATCCATATTAGGACCATAGATTAGGCTTAACCAAATATTTATTTTAGCCAATCACCCTCAGATCATATTCCAATCATGAATGTGGGTTCTCATGGGATAAACCAATCCATAAACAACCAAGGGAATACATAGGTTAAACCACCTCCACCCTCACCCTATCCTGATCTCACCTAAACTAGTCTTGAGATCACAAAAAAAAAAACAAAACTTGGATGCCTTAGAATTCTTTAACCATCCCTTGAGGAATTTCTTGTCTCTACCCACCTATTAAGGGATTCCCAAAGAAAACCATCTCCACCCCCAACCCTTGGGATTTTCTTGAGACCACCTCACCTAGATCCAAAACCTTCTGGCAATCCAAAGCTTAACTAAGGATAAATCCCATCACATCATGGCTATCTGGAAATTGCAAGGCAAGGCTGAAACAAATGTCAAACCCAACAAAACCCATGCAAATGATAGCAAATGTACCAATTACACACACACATGCCAAAACTAGGTAGGAAATCATACATGCAAATTGTTACCCGCAAGTATTCCTACTGAATCCGCTTTATCCAACTCTTCCTTTCTTTTTGTTGTCCTTCTTTGTCTTCCTTTACTTGCTTGCTTGCTTTCTCCTCTTGATTCTCTTCTCCTCTATAAAATCAATTCCAAAACCAAACTGACAAAAGGTTGTGAACTAATCCTCAAAAGCCTTTTTATTATTGATGCCTCTAATTTCTTCATTTTCCCTCCATTTTCCTTTAATTTTCTCCTCACATGCCACGTATGACCTTTCACCTTCCTTTTCTCCTAATTTCCTTTATTTTCATAAATAAAATGCCAATAATGCCTTTTTTCTTTTCAATGCCTTTGCCAATTTCGTCTTAGCCATAATAACCAAAATGAACACCCACTAGGATGTTTTTCCCAACATTCATCTTGGAATACATGTCCCATGACCTTGTCCTTATTTTGCATTTATTTACTTTATTACATGAACTTTTAACCAGGGGTTGCTACATTATTGGAGCTAAATCCTGAACATAAAAAAGAAACGGTTTTCCACTTTGGGATTTTGCAAAAATTTGGAAGAGCTTATCGGATCATGATTTTCCTTGCGTGAAGCAAAAGGAGACGAGGTCTTGATCAAAGAAAGAGGTTGAAATTGAGGCTCAGAACTACGATTATAAGATTGTATCTTCGAAACCCTTGTGCCCAGATCCAAATGGCAGAGTGCGGAAAGGATTTGATCTGACTAGCATGAATCCTTTGTGCCTATGATCGCCACATATTAGCCATATCCTATAAGAAATTTCATTATTAACCAAATATTTGCTCTTGCAAGGACACGATATAGCACGCTAGAAATGCAAGCATCACCCATCCCCATCTCCCCACCCATAATTTTTGTTTGCCCAATATAGTGAGATATGAGAGTCACCATGCCTAAAAACATAGATCCAAATATGCAGAAGAGGATACTTTTACTTTTTCATGGTTCCAAAAGTATGCCTCCAAATCTGAGAGAAAAAAATTCAAATCCTCAACAAAAAACCTTTGTGCAAAAATTGGTATCCATAATTCCACAAAGAACGAACCCAATTTTACTCGCGAAATGCATAGATCACGGTAGAGGAAACACCCTCCATGAATTCCAAGAGTAGACTTGACTCAACAATGACGGCCCAACAAATCCTACAAACACAGAAGAAAACCTTGACACAAATCATTTTCTCCTTTCAAAGACCAAAAGTTTCTATTTCTTGTGAGGAAGCAATTAATTTGTCCACTTCACTTAATTTATTTTTTATTTCCAAATCAACCCTATAGGATTCTATTTTCCTATTGTTTGTTATTAATTAGCATTGACCAATGTAGGTTATAATATTTTATGCATTTTTTCACATAACATAATTTCTAACTTGATTGATAGGGTCTAGTAAGAACATGAAATATTTTACTTATGGTAGTGAAATATTTTTTGTTTTTAATATATTTTTGTTTTTAATATTACATATAAATTGAATACAAAATGAATTACACATCATTTAATATTGATAGTGTTATTTTCTATCAACATAGTGAACAAATTACATATCTGCCTCCTACTAAAATGCACATTTTTTTTAGAACTTTCACTTGCTTTATCTCTTTTCATAAAGCTGATGTAAAATTAAAGTGAAATTTAAGTATTTTATTTATGGCCAACAACACTTTTTTTTATTACCTTTTTTAATTTGTTGAAGTAAGTATTATTTTAATATTTTTAAACGTAACATTGCGTGACACTATCCATCTCCTCGATACTAGGTTGTAATGCATCAAGAGGCGCAATAAAATATTTTAGTGAATTAGATTTAGTCAAAATGATAATTAATTGAATTAATAAAATTAATCATACCTTCCCCTACCTAATATCACTAGCAGTTGACGGCTTGTTGGTCACTCATTGGTGATCGTTATTGGGCATTTACAGAAGTTTCATGGGATGTTAGGCCCCTATACTACTAGTTTAACCCCTTATTGTTATTAGTACAACCCCCTCATTATAATGTTGTACCCATGCAGTCCCCATATTGTTATTATTGTGTCCCATAGAAGCCCACTATTGTTATTATTGTGCCCTTACAATATTATTGTTATGTTGGCTCTAATTATATTATGACCCCTTAGACTCCTATATATAGAAAGGACGTCTTATCATTTGAATCATCCAAGAATTTTTCGGTTGTGTAATGTAAAGTAGGTTGCCCCCTCTAAGAGGCTTATTTATAAGGTGTTGATCTATCTTTTCTATCTTTTTGTCAGCTGGTTTCATAACATTTGGTATCAGAGATTTCGATTCTAGGGTTTCGCTGCTTCAAACAGGTCATCGTGGCATTTTCACTATAACGTTTTTCTGCAATTTCAGATGCTAAAATAAAAACCCATTTGGGTTGAAATCGTTCTGAGCCTCAGGTCCAAATTTCATAGTATTTCATACTATCTTTGTGGAGATATGATCTGAGGAAGTTGTCCTTTTTGCAGACTCCAGAATTACATTACAAATAGGTGACCTAGGGAAAATAGTCATAACTTTTGTTTTGAGCATCAGATTGAAATTTCGTAAGAAGTTACAGAAAGAGGACGAATTGTAGTTTCCTGTGTATATTTTTCAGATCCTAAGGTCAAAACAGTGACATGTGGCACTTCATACAATTTTGCTCTTCTGAAAAGGTATATAATTAGGTCATCTTGGGAGATTGTGCATAACTCTTTCTTGGAAAATCTAAATTTGATCAGATAGGTGGCATTGGAAAGAGGACAAATAGGTCTACTATAGGTCGCAATTTCAAAACTTAAATATCTGAAAATACAAAGTACAGTTGTTTTAAGATCGAGTTCCTAAAATCAAGAAAAATCGAGATAAGGAAGTTTGATGGCAAGGATCCGGTAAATTGGATACTACAAATGGAGAAATATTTTGATCTACATGGTGTACCACTGTTACAAAAGGTATGTATTGCATCTTCATATTTAGAACAAGATCAAATTTTATGGTATAAAGGGCTTTTTTCTCATAAACCACTTGTTACGTGGTCAATTTTCATGGAGGAAATTATAGCACATTATGAGGATACAAAGAGAAACACTTTATTTAGAGAAACACCACAGAAATTGGAAGAAAAATGAGCAAAAGGGCTTTGTTACAAAGTGGAAAGGAACATTATGGCAACAAGGAAGTCTACCCCTCAAAACTATAAAGATGTAAATGTTGTTTCTCCTAGCCTTCCACAACCTACAAGGGTTACACCACAACAATTGGAGGAAAAAAGGGAAAAAGGGCTTTGTTACAATTGTGATAGAAAATGCACTAAAAGTCATAAGTGTGTTGAGAAGAAATTATTTTACATAGATTATTAAGAGGAGGAAGAAAAGGATGAAGAAACATCAAAAGAAGAGGATATACACCTGGAACCAACCCTAGAGAAAGAAGAAATGAATCTGACCATATCTTGTAAAGCATTGGCAAGAATTACCACTCCTCAAACTCTCAAGATAGAAGGACATACCAAGAATTAAAAGGTTCAAGAAGTGAAAGATCACATCGAGAAAGAGGAAATGAATCCAACCATATTTTGTAATTCATTGGCTAGAATTACCACTCCTCAAACTATCAAGATAGAAGGACATATCAAGAGGAAAAAGGTTCAAGCAGTGAAAGATCACATCGAGCATCAACAACAAGTTCTCCAACTTTTAAAGGATAACGCCACTTTGGTGTAGAATCAAATGAAACAATAGGTAGATCAACAACACAGTGAAAAATGTTTTTATGTAGGTGATTGGGTATTTTTACCAATACATCTCAAGAAAGCTATTTATGAGAAGGAAAAGTTGGCAATACTACATGCACTTAAGAAATGGCTACCTTACCCAATGGGAAGACACTTCAAGGTAAAAATGGATCATGATAGTCTTAAATACTTTTTAGGACAAATACTATCTCTAGAAGAACAAAAAAAATGGGTCACAAATATGTTGGGTTATGACTTTGACATCATCTATAGAAAAGGGAAGCAAAATTTTGTTGCAGATGCACTCTCAAGAAAGGATGAGGATGTGGAAGCATTGTTTTGTGCTATTTCTATTATCCAACCAGATTGGATAAACAAAGCAAGGGATGAATGGAAGAAGGACGAAGAAGTGTGGCCACTCATTCAAAAGTTGCAGAATATCCCAATTCAATCAATATTGCTAGAACTTGAAGAGGAAGGAAAAATCATATTGGAACCTGGAGCAGTCACAGAAACAAGAATCCGATAGCTATGAAATCGATTAATTTCAAGAGTATATCATCAAGTGGAAGAACTTACCCATTGAATATTTCACACGGGAGGACAAGAATTTTATACATAAGCATCAAGAACTACTCAAGCATTGAGGACAATACTTTTTGAAGGAGAGGGGCATGTTCGGTCCCTATACTACTAGTGTAACCCATTATAGTTATTAGAACAACCCCCTTATTATATTGTTGTACCCATGCAGTGCCCATATTGTTATTATTATGCCCCATAGAAGCCCACTATTGTTATTATTGTTCCCTTACATTATTATTGTTATGTCGGCTCTGATTATATTATGACCCCTTAGACTCCTATATATAGAAATGAGGCTTTGTCATTTGAATCATCCAAGAATATTTCATTTGTGTAATGTAAAGGAGGTTGCCCCCTCGAAGAGGCTTATTTCTAAGGCGTTGATCTATCTTTTCTATCTTTTTGTGAGCTGGTTTCATAACATGGGACTACTATCAAGTGGTGGGCCCATTTGTTAAAGCAAGATTTGTATTATTGTAGTTTGAGCAAAATTCCATTTTTAGTAGCATTCTTTGATGCACTTGGGTTGACTAAGAAGTGGGCAATGGTTACAACCCTAGTTTGGCAATGGCAATCAATTACAATAATAAAGGGTACTATTCTTTTCTTAGAGATGATATTAAAGGAAGATTCATCCAAGAACTTGGGATCCTCCCATCATTTTTGAATTTTTGTTAAAGGACTTCATGGGTGGCCATTTTTTTGTAGGTGACTAGATCTAATTTGTTGGTAGTCCTTAAAGATGGATTGGAATAGAGTTGTGGATTATTTCCTTTCAGCAATGCCTTGTCTACAAGGGGAAATAATGGCAAGATTATTCCCAATAGTTAAATTACAAAATATATGGATACTATTATTTTTCTCATGTTGTGTGTGTGGGGATGAGCTATTAGGTTTAGTGCATTGTTTCCTCTCATGCCTCAATCTTACAAAGATACAACTAATCCTAAGGTTACATCTTCATCAACTCAATGTTTAGTTTTTCCTATTCCATATGTTGTTGATAAGCTACATGAATTGCTAGAATTGGAGATAAAGCATTTAAAATTTAATGAACTCTTCATATCCCTTAAAGCTAAAGCAATAATGATTAGATTGGTCAAACCTCAACCAACCTCAATCAAATGCTTTGCACTAGTGGATTCATTCCAATTGGACTTGGCATTGTGAAATTTATTGTGCTCCAAAGTGTATTTTGTTGTTCAACTTGATACTTCTAATGGTTATAAAAAATTATTTGTCATGGTCCCTAGTTTTAGGGCAAAGTGAAGATCTGTATTACCCCTTGGTTTCCATATTTTTATCCTGCTTCAATAGTTGTATTGAAAATGTTAGTTTGGGTTAGACTCCCAAATTTGGCTCTTTCATTTATGCATCTTTTAGCATTTAAAGGCATCATAACTGATCTAGGTGGAATAAATTACGATATGGAGTAGATTGCATAAGCTTCTTCACACATTCTCAAATTTGTGTGGAGGTTGATCTTAGCAAAGTTCTTCTAGATAGAATTGTACTAAAACTTTGCAACTTTAAATGTATGACTTTTAATTATGAAAATACAACAATTTGCTTTCATATTTGTTATGATAAAAGACATTTATAGCACTCATGTCCTCAAGCCCTATGGTACTCCAAAGATGAAAAAGGAACATCCTTTAAATAAAAAAGTTGGCAGCATTATGAACCTCCCCTTGTGAATGATATAAAGATGATAAGAGCTCAACAAATTTGCAGGTTTCATTATTTGAATTTACCATCTCTTATCTACACTTGAAGATTACATTAGATAAATGACTTGTTGAGGAATGGGATCTAAGAGTTGAGACCAAACTTTTAATTATATTAATGTCCATGGATGACCATCGTTCAAGTGAATGGAGAATTATAAAGTATATTACAAATAGTCAAGTGGAATTTAAAGTGACTTGCAAAATTATGCTCCAAAAAGGCCTTACTTGTACCTAAAAAATTTGAAACCTCCTTACCTCCTTCAAAAGTCTTGTCCTTGAGAATGTATTCATCCTGCTCTTGGACCATCTCCCCAAGATTTTTATGCCTTCTAGAAATTATCATTGCTAAATCTGAATTTCATATTCAGTGATGAGCATGGACAAGGGTCGGGCTTTGAAACCCTCAATATCTATAGGAAAGTTTGTCGGCCACCAAAATTGATCAAAAAATAGTTTTTCTTATTATCTTCTTATCTAACAAAACCTTATTTAACAGAGCTCACAAGTAATTTTATATCCATCCTTTGAATCCAATAGTAATTATGTATTTCAACAGCAAAGAAGTGAACAAAGTGATGTGTTTTACATGAACAGTTACATTTCTTGCCAACGGCACAATACTTAAGGTTATATTTTTAAGTGATGGGGAACCCATTGGAAACCCCTTCAGCATGGTAGAGCATTCTTCCCAATTCAATAACATCACCCTAGGTGGACAACCCAACTAAAGAAAACATATAGGCACATACCGCGACCATAAGTACACAAATTCAAAACAAACAATTACATAATTTGTTGGAATGGTACGTAGTTAAAAATAATGGAGAAATGGTTATATGGTTGTAACATATCTCCTTAGTTTAGGATTAGTTCCTAGAGTTTAGGAGGTTGTTTACAACTACCTATTTTTCAGTAATGTATTTAATATTGTTATATTCATCTGATGTAATGTAGAGTGAACGTGAGAGAGAGTCTCCTCTTTGCTTGAGTGCAGTCTCCTAGGTGTCATACACACCTGTGAGCTGCAACTCCTTCATTTAATTCAAAGTGTGATTTTTATCTTGGTATCAGAGCTCAGGATAGAGATAGCCTCAATTTTTTTTTAGGGATGTATCATTAGTTACATTTCTGTAGTGGTAGGAGTACATGTAAATGTGTCTGTGTGATCAGGTAGAACTGCAGTAACACCTGGAGTGAAGG
>APFE031129909.1:0-38507 GCA_000404065.3 Pinus taeda
TTTCCACCTTATATCTGGTGTTCCTTGATGTGACTGTCTGATTTTCTTGTTCATGCTCATTATTTATGGTATTGGTATGCAAAAATAATTCAAAGTATAAATAAGAAAGATTCGGTAAAAGAATTAGATAATACTGATTCACCGCCCCCTCTCAGTATTATTGTCAACAACATGCTTGTCCTCATTCAATTTGTTTCTGAAGACCCATTTAGTTCCAATAACATTTTTATCCTTTAGTCATGGAACAAATTCCCAAGCGTTTTTATTCTCAATTCTATCTAGCTCTTCATTCATAGATGCTACCTAGTGTTCATCTTGACTAGCTTCCTCAAAATTGCTAGGCTCAAATGTTGCTAAAATAGAAAGGTGGGCTTGTTGTGATGAATGAATTTGTTGACTTCTTCTGGTTCCAATTCCTTCATTTATGTTGCTGATGATTTGATTTGACAGGTGATTCTTTTGAAACCATTCTTTTAAAACTTTTGGAGAAGTCTCTTGTACATCTTGTTGATCATTTATTATTTCCTCTTGGTTGATTGTTGTTTCCTTATTTAATTGGTCTTGTTCTATAGCTCCTTCTTCATTCTTCATAGATTCTACCTCAGATCCCTTAGATTTTCTTGAAGGGAGAATCTCATCATTACCCTTTGGAACACAATCTTCCTCAAAAGTAACATTTATGCTTTCCACTATTTGTTTTCACCTCATATTGTAGCATCTATAAGACTTCCTTTTGTGTGAGTAATCAACGAAAATAACTTCATCAAAATGGGAATCGAACTTGCCCAATTTTTGATATTCTCTTTTGATGTAGCATTTGCTTCCAAATATTTTTAAGTATTTGACATTAGTCAGTCTTCCTTTCCATAGCTCATACAGAGTCATGTTACAATTGTTCTTAAGTAGACCTATGTTTATAATGAATATGACTATATCGATTGATTGAATCCAGAATTTATCATATAATTTTGATTCATTTAACATTGTTCTGGCCATTTCCTGTATGGTTCTTCTTTTTATTTCAACAACTCCATTTTGTTGTGGTGTTTCGATGGTTGAGAATTGCCTTTTTATTCCATTTTCGTCACAGTACTATTGAAATACCTTGGAAGTGAATTCTCTGCCATTATCTGATCTCAGACACTTGATTTTCAAATCTATTTCATCTTCAACCAGTTCCTTGTAGATTTCAAAACACTATATTAGGTGGGCATACCTAACTATGGTTTTTTACATGGTTTTCACACATGGTTTTGGGCGCGATGGTTTTCGGTCCATGGTATTGGATGCTTCGGCATTTATATATATGTATTGTAACATTGAAAGGAACATAATGAAAAATCAAGCTGGTAGTCCCAGTTTTGGGATCCAAGGGGGAATCTCTGTGTATATGTGTTTTATGTGTTATGCTTTCACATTGTTTATTTTTTTGTGTTTTAGAATTCGTATGAAGGTAATTTCTATACGGGGTTAAAACCTATAGTTTCATCAACAAGCTGAAAATATGCAACAATATTTTCATCTTCCTTCATTTTGAGTTGTTCAAATATTTCCCTGTAAAATTGAATCTTTGCTTCTTTCACCTTTGAGTCACCTGCATATATATTTTCAAGCTTTCCCCATACATATTTAGTCATTTTGCAACTCAATACCTGAATATAGACCACTTTAATAAGCCCACTGATAATACTAGCTGTAGCCTTTGCATCATATACCATATATTTCTTACCTTGTTCATCCGAGGTTGGTGTGAAACCCTTCTCAACAATTTCCCATACTTCATATCCTTGTGCAAGCAAATGAACCTACATTCTTCCACTCCAAAGTACATAGTTATTTCTGTTGAAGAAAGGAACTTTATTCTTGGTGTATCCCATGATCTCCTTCCAATTGTTACTGCTATTGAAGGAACCAAGACCTGATACCAATTGTTGGAAACACTAAGAGGGGGGATGAATCATTATTCCTTAGCGATTAGCACTTTTAAATCTTTCACAGAATTAGTTAATCTTCAATTATTAATAATGTTTATCCAATGATAACAATAAAAAAAAGAACACAATATGCATAATACGTTTAGGTGGAAAACCCACTCTGGGTCAAAAATCACCGAACTCTTTTCTAATAAATTCTTTAATCTCAACCCCAATTGAAATGAAAGTTACAACTTCCTAGACTTCTAGAAAAACATTCTTCTCCAGCTCCCATTGGAAGGACGCCCCAATTCCCTGGTTTCTTCAATAGTTAACTGAATGGATACCCCAACATCCTAAACCAACCTACCACCTTGAAGTGTTCACAAGCTCCAACTTGTAGGCGACTTCATGCACCTACCTAGCACCTCCCTACCACATTATAATGATCAAAAGTCAGACAAGAGTGTGGAATCCCGTACCAGGAATAAAGATCCACGATACAATATGATTTACAATTATTTTCTTGTACTTGATCGAACACCCAATCACATTATGACCTGTTATCCAACCACGGCATCATCCCAAAATTGACTCCTATACATCCCAACAATGCAACTTCGACTCTAGGTAGATTGGCTCTTTTACAATAATGACTCTTCCAATGATAACTAGACTTTTACAAATTTACAATGATGACTCTTTTAAAACACTAGATTTTTGACAAGAACTGACACTCGACTCGACATTTCTTCTTGGATCACTTGCAGCTGCTGAGGTACTATTGTGCTTGCTTCATGTAATGGTACTTTAACATTGCATTTCATTCTAGTATGTGTCAGAGTTGTTCTAAAATTTCATCTTCCCTGCACATGCATTAACAAGCAAAACCCAAAAAATTATAAAACAATATACTTGCGTTGTCTTGCAAAAATATATGTTAGAGATGATACTTAAAATTCAAATGCAAACATTACTCATACATACCTTGTTGTAGCATACTTACCATTGACTCTTGATGTGTGGTCCTTACTGTAGTGATCTTTGAATGCATACTTTTTCTTGCCTTCTAGGAGCTCAATATTTAATCTGTCGTATCTATGTAATTTTGGATCTCCAAGGTCTGAAATTTTGTCCTATGGTATCCCTCTAAGACCTCTTTCTAGCCCCATGCATCTCGAGATTGAATTCTTCAAGAAAGAGTTATGCCCAATATCCCATGATGACATGATTATAGACTAGTTCAGTAGAACTAATTTGTACAAAGTTCCACGTGTCACTATTTCGACCTTTGGCCCTAAAACAAATACCCAACAAACTATAGTTCGTCCTCTTTCTATCATGATTTACAAAATTTGAATAAAATTCTCAAAGAGAAAGTTATGACAATGTTCCCGAGGTCACCTGTTTGACATGGAATTCAAGAGTCTGCAAAAACCCTAAGTTACTCAGATCATATATCCAAAAAATAGCGAACCAAGATGTAAAATTTGGTTACGAGGTTCATCGTGATTTCAGCTCAAATGTATTTTAGTTTCAAATTTTGAAGCATCCTAGAAAAAACATTATAGAGAAAATTCCACAATGACCTATTTGAAGCAGCAAAATCCTAGAATCCAAGGCTCTAAACTTGCTTCAAAACAGTCCTTCAAACTTGAACATAATTTTGTGCCCTAAATAAACCTCAACAAAACCTTAAATTCCCTGCAATAGAGCCAATGTTAGAAGCTCGTGAGGGCTGAAAAATTATAGAGGTCTTCTCACAAGGAAAAGTTCTTGGTAGAGGAGGATATGAGGGTCACTATTTATATAAATTTCTTGAGTTGAGAGGGTCCTTAACAAGTGAATAACATCGTGTGTCCTTGATCACACATTTTTCCAACACTAAGTAGATTGTGATTCATATTTTCAACCAACAACACAACCTTCACTAATGCATCCTTGCTTCCAAGTGTGACTATACCTACTCCTATGACGTTTCAAGATCCACCATTTCCAAAAGACAATGTTTTGTCCTTATTTCCCTTCAAGGATATAAACTGATTTTTATCTCCAGTTATATGTTTTTAGAAATAACTATCAAAATACCAAACATTTCTTGTGCTTTGAGCCTTAAGAGTGAAAGAACACATTTCAGTCTTCTTTTTCCATATTTGTTCATTCTGATTTTGCGAGAATTCCTTTGAAGAACTTCCAAGTCTACAACTTTTAGCTAGGTGTCCAAACTTTTTACATTTGTAACATTCAACATCATCTCTCAAATAATCAAATATGTTGATATTCTATTAAGTTCTGGAATATCTATTTCTGTAAGATCTCCCGGAACTATATTCATTCCAAACATATTTGTAACATTCTACAACTCTATTTCTAAACCTTCCACATGAATAACAATGACCATAAAATATAGGTTGATACCTGGGAGGAAATATTCTTCGAGGAATTGTCTTCCAAGTTTCTTCCTGTGAGTCTTAATCTCGTGATTTAGCTGGGAGGTCTGCCTGCTTAGTAGATTTTGCATATCCATCATCCTTTGTTGTCATACAAGGACTTAAATCCTTTTTGGTTTTCTGTTTGTAACAAAGACCAGCCTTGTCACTACATGATTGTTGATTGCTGATGAGTTCTTCCAATGCCTTTGAGTTATTGGTGTATTTTTGAAGATTTTTCCATTTTTTACTTCTTTTCATAAAGAGACTATTTGAGCTTCCAATGCTTCTCTTTCTTTGTTTCTTATCTTTAATTATTTCTTGAGTGATTCTTCAATTTGTGATCTATTATTGAATGTTACTTTTGCTATGCTACTTTCAACTTCATATTTATAAACAAATGCTTTTCAATTGTTTCATGTGCATAGGTTCCCTTATGGTGTTTGTGATTGAAAACAAGTAAATTTATCAAGTTTTATGTTAAGTTCACGAGAAAATAGCATGAAAAACAAGTATTGAACAATAGCAAGTAAATGTACAGAAAACCATCAATTTGAACACTTAACACAATGTTTTGATGAATAAGTTCACCCCTCCTGGGCTGCATCTCCTTGGTCCAGCTTCCATGGCTTCGACCTCTATATTAGCTCAATAATGGAAAAAGTGGTGTTTACAATGCTCAAATCAGCTAGGAACACCTTTTCCTTCTCTCAATTTGGTCGAATTTTTCTCCAGTTATGGCAAAAGCTATTTTCCCTATTAGGACTCCTCTAAATTTATAGGAACTCCAATTAACTCCACTAAACTAGCGTTATCACTGAAATAGAAGGGTTTGCCGAATTCTCCACCAAGTTAAATTGGGGTTTAATTGAATGTTAAACTAGATTAATTAAGCAGTAATCTGAGAATCTTAACCTGATGGTCTTCATGGAATAGGTCACATGCCATGATTTAGGTTTGGGAGGATCAATCTTAAACCTTGATGTCATACGCTCATCCCAGTGGTTCAAATCCTATTACGATGGTCACATGGTCCCATGTGATAGAAGCTGACATGGTGCACAATGACTCACATGGTTAAATTTCTAAGGAGGGAACGTACCGTTGTCCTAGCAGGAATATAATGATTATAAATATCACCCAAAAGTGTAAACGTAAATTAAATACCGTGAGATTACATAGTAAGAAACATGCCAAATAAGCTTTGGGTTATGATATAATATCAAGAGGGTGCAAAAATATAGAAATATATCTATATAGAATAGAAGAATTGGTACCTCATGAGCCGTAACTTATGGTATGATGAGGCTGGAAAAGGGAACCCCCTCATGCATCCACGCTAGATATAATAACCTCATAATTAGAAGCATATCTCATAAGTGTAGAACAAGTACTAGCTCAAGAGGTAAGAGTATTTACATTTACATGGTAATGTATACCTAGATTAGGGGTGAAGAAAGATGGGCAGATGCAAACCATTAGCTTAACCCAGCAGTCTTCATGGAATAGGTCACATGTAATGGTTTAGTGGTTAGGCTAGTAGTTATGGTTTTTGCGCTAGCCATTTCTGCTAATCGTAACCATAGCTATTACATATTATGGCATTTCACATGGAGGGGGATGGCCCGCAGGCTGTCTCCTTCCTATCCCCGAACTCGCAATCCATTGAAGTTTAAATATATGCGGTAAACATAATGGTCAAGAACCAAGCTCTAGTGTAGCGGTATGGCACGAGTTTTGCATGGTTCAAGTCCCAGGTTCGAACCCTTAGCCTACCATAAAATTTTGATAAAGCATCCCATAACCCGACCTTTGGGGAGGGACACGTGGTGGCCTCTAGGCTTTCCACTTGTACCCTCCTCATTGGTCCATTCCTGACCAATAAAAACTTGCCATGTCACCACATCTGATAACCAACCACGAGTTGACACTTTTCATGACCTGATTGGATTGTTGACCACCGTTGAATTTTCACAGTCACCTGCCATGTCAGTAGTATAGACTGTTTTTTTTTCTACGCAAAGGCTAAGCTAATTTATATTAAAAAGGAAAAAATATTTACAAGAGGGCGAGACCTCTGAGAGCGCCAAGAGAATGTGCAGCTCTCTATCAACCTGACATCTAGAATGGCCTTGCCATTAAGGCTTGAGCCTCTTACAGTGAAGACATTACAAAAGATAAGGTTCATAACATAGGAGACAGAACATAGACTGTAATTCCTGAGTTCCGCAATCTTTTAAACCGGCTTCCATGTCCAGGTTGGGGCGCTGAACTGCCCCCAAAATGACTGTGCAACCACTACCAAAACTGCTACCCGACCCTATCCAACGTGTTGCAACTGACCGAACAGAAACAAAATAGCAGAGATCCCCACCCCGCTGAGCAAGCTCCGACAAGCATAACCACGTCCCGGACCAGACAAAATCACAAAACTCGACTATCGTAAAATTAGGATTTTTCCAGCAGTTTATCCACATGCCTTCAAAAAACTCGTAGGGGCGACTCGTTCAATCATCTTTGTCCGGCTGATATTCTGTGAGCTTATCCAGAGGTACCCATGTAATCTCCATTCCCTCTGGAACGTCCTCCAGCCTCATTCCGGGTGGCAGAATGGGATATAAGGTGTTGGCATGCTGGAAATCAGGCAGCTTGGGATCGCCATGAGTTGGAAGGGCAGAGGTGGTGGCTCGTGCCTGAGCCTGAGTGCTTCTTGACTGGTCTTGAGCCGTTACTGGCTCATTCAGGTTTAGAATACCACCAATTTCCTTTCTGGCTTCTTCTTGCTCCTCAGTTGGCGCTGGCGAGCTTTCCTCAACCAAATTGTTGGGGGAAGAAGGGACATATGAATTGTCACCCCCTTGCCCTCTTGGCGAAGAGATTACAGAGCTGCCTGGCAACTGCTCCTCAGATGAATCCTCTACTCCATCTTCTTCCTCGAAAATAATAGTGACCAAAGCCGAGATTGTAGGTTTGTTGGTGCTGCGCCGATAATGAAATCTCGTCGTCTGAACTCGATTGCAAATTGATTTCCCTGAGTCCTCTGATCCAATGGAGGGAGGGGACGCTCGATTCAGGGGGGAAATACGCATTGGACTGCGATTTCCCCGCCTTCTGGCTCCGCTTCGTTGGCCTCCTTGACGAGAGGATGCTCTATACCTTGGCGCCATTCCAATTAACCAGTGAGTCGAGGTGTAATGCAGCCCAGTGAAATCCTGAATCGCACACCAGGCAGGAAGCTTTGGAGTGCCTCTTCTGCTGTGCCTTCTTGAGCTTTCTCCCTCACTAGCCAATACACTCAGGAGCAAGAAAACTAAAAACAGGGCTAATTTCTGGTTTGGCTCTCGGAATCTCTCTTCAACCAGCGTCTGAACCGGCTCGCAGTCGAATGACTGCTCATATTGCTTCTCCATTTTGAGGTGTAATGGGTAGTTGTCCTGCAAGCGATTCATTGATGAGGGGCATTGAATGTTCATGCCTTCCGGCGGCAGGCGTTTAAAGGCTTTCATTGTTGATGCCTCGATTGATGGAGAACCAGTTGCCTGTCGCACCCCCGCGTGGCAAGCTAAAATATCATGTACTTGCATGACAAACACCCGCATCCGGGCGATCTTCATCTCTGATTTGCATATCATAGTTGAGAATATTCTTGAAGGTGTTGAGTTCTGTGTCTGAGGCTGCTCCCTGCAGAGACCCTTCAAAGAATTCCTCTCCTCTGTTCACCCCTAAATTGGCTAAAAAATCAGCTACTTTATTCCCTTCTCTCCTTATATGTGTGAAGGCTAATGCATTATGATTCCAGAGCCATGTTTGGAGAGTCTCTAGTCTGGTTGCTAACCTCCAACTGTTGCTCACCTTCTGGACCTCCCTACCCTGTTGGATTTTTATGATCATGTTTATTATTATCTGAGAATCTCCTTCCACAATGAGAGGAGTTATCCTTTGAGTATGTGCAATCTTGAGTCCTCTCCAGAGTCCCTCCAATTCTGCTGCGTTGTTGGTGTTCCAGCCTATTGATCCGTAATAGGTCATTAGGGGATGGCCTTGAGAATTTCTTATCACACCTCCATAGCCTATGTTGCCTGGATTTCCTTTTGATGCGCCATCGAAGTTGAGAAGATAGGTGTTCGGAGGAGGAGGGGTCCACCTGGATGGGGAAACTTGATGTATAACTGCATTGACTTGGGAGACCTGGGGAAGTTGAAGATTAATTTGCCAGTTGCTCCAAATGCTTTGTTCCTGTTGGTTATTGGGAAGATCCTCGGCAGACCATTGCTTGATAGATAGAGTTTCTTGTATATTGTTGATAATGATCTTCCAGATTTCTTCTACTGGTGAGGTACGATCCCTGAAAATCCTCCGATTCCTTTCTTTCCATATGTTCCACATCACAATCCCTGGAGCGATTTGCCAAAGTGTGTTAAGAATTTTACTTTGGTAAGGCGATTGGGACCAAGTACGAATCGTGTTGAGGATATCTCCCTGCACTCTTCCATCTTTGCGACTTCTGAAGGAGACTTTTTCCCAGATGTGTCTGCTTAAAGGGCAAGTCAACATTAAGTGAGCCGCTGTTTCCTCTTCCTTTTTGCAATTGAAACACATGGAGGGACCTGCAAATTTCCTCTTTCTCAGATTGTCCCATGTCAGAATTCTGTTGTGAGCCAGAAGCCAGAGGAAGGTTGATATTTTTGGCCAAATTGGCGGCTTCCATATTTTTTCCCACACTTTATCCTTATTGAAGCAGTCGTTTAAAAGAAGTCTGTAAGCCTCCTTGGCCGTGAATATCCCTTTCTCTTCATATCCCCACCGTAATTTGTCCTCCCCTGCTTCCTTGAGGATCTTTCTTTTCTTTAATTCCACTGAGAGCGAGGATTGGATGGCGTCCGTGCTGTCTGGTAAGATCTGGTTGGTAGGTTTCCATTCCCTATATTCTGAATTGGTATGGAGATTCCAGAATTTGTTAATCTTGTCCATGTGATTCATTTCCTGAGCTTGGAGATTTTGGATAAGAGTATTTAAGGAAGGCAATTGTTGCCAATAGTCTGTCCAAAATCTTGCACTGCTACCTTTCTTTACCTCCCAGAAGCTATGGTTCTGTATTAATTCTCTGTGCTTTATGGCAGAATTCCACATTGCTGAGCCTTTACTTATTTCCGTCATTCTTATTATTTCTTCCCGTGGCAAGTTACTGGCATATTTGGCGTGCCATAATCGGGCCCATGGAGTATCCGGGTAGGTTAACCATTTCCACCAGATTTTCGCTCCCATAACTACATTACTGTGTTCCGGATCCCTGAGCCCTATTCCTCTTGTTATTTTTGGGGTGCAGACTTTCTCCCATTTTACTAGAGCCCATTTCCTGTTAGGTCCTGAGTTTCCCCAAAGGAAGTTGTGTTGAAGCTGTCTTATTGCTTTCAGCACCCCTTTTGGTGCTGCCATTAAAGAAAAAAGATAAAGCGGCATGGACTGTAGCACCGCTTTGATGAGCACCATTCTACTTGCCATGTTCAAGGCTCTGTGAGTCCATTGGAATAATTTTGTCTCCAGCTTTTCAAGGAGGTTGGTCCAGGATGAGTGCTTTAGAGCTGAGGCAATTAGGGGTGCTCCCAGGTATTTGGAGGGCAAAGAAGCTACAGAGAAGCCTATGATGCGCGCTATTGCTCGTTGAGTGATGGGGGGGGTGTTGAAGAAGAAGATTTGGGATTTCGCTTTTTTTATAAGGGCCCCAGATGCTTTGGAGAACGCTTCAAGAATGGATATTAGAGAGCAGGCTTCTTGAACAGAAGAGTGTCCAAAAAGCATGTTGTCATCGACAAACTGTTGATGGGAGGTGGTGGGAGTTTGATGGAATGAAAGGCCTTTAAGGTGTCCCTCTGAAATAGTTGCTTTTAGGCTTCGTCCTAATCCTTCCGCCATAATGACAAACAAAAAGGGGGAAAGGGGATCTCCTTGGCGAATGCCTCTGGATGGGCGAAAAGTGGCAGAAGGGATGCCATTGACTAGGATAGAGTAAAAAGTGGATGATATGAGACTGCTTATCCACCTAATCCAGGCTGTTTCAAAACCAAATGCTTGCAATATGTTTTGCATGTATTCCCAACATATGCTATCAAAATCTTTAGATAGATCGATTTTAAGAAGCATACCTGGTTTCTTCGTTTGCTTGAGGGAAAGGATGATTTCATGGGTAAGAATGATCCCATCCGTTATCTGTCGTCCCTCCACATAACCTGATTGTTCTGGTGAGATAATAAGCGGTAATATTGGTTTCAGCTGAAGCGCTACTAACTTTGAAACAATCTTGTAAATGATGTTGCACAAGGCTATTGGTCTGAATTTTTCGGGAGAGTTGGAGTTCTCAGTTTTTGGAATTAGGGCAATGAAAGTTGCATTTAATCTTGGATACATCCATCTCATGGATCTTGATTCTTCAACCAGTTGCCATACTTCCCATTTAATCAGCTCCCAAAAGTGTTGAAAGAAATTTGATGTAAAGCCATCAGGACCAGGGGCTTTGCCTGTCTTTAGGAGTTTGACCGCCGCCTCTACTTCCTCCAGATTGATAGGCTTAAGGAGCAGAGTGTTGTGCTCCTCCATAATTAGACTCGGAATATTGTTGACTATTGCTTCAATCTCCTCTGTTCTGTTGATATTCGGCTCCTGCGACATGGTCTTGAAGTACTGCAAGAATTCCTGTTCCATACCTGCCTGTGTCTCTATTTTCTCCCCTTGGGCATTTGTGAGCTGGGAAATCTGATTATGCATTCGCCGTTGTACTGTAGTTTTGTGGAAGAATTTAGTATTCTTCTCCCCTTCCTTTAGCCAGCGGATGCGTGATTTCTGTCGCCATAGAATCTCCTCCTGCATGTCCCTTTCTAATAACTTTTGTTCCGCTTGCTGTTCTTTAGTCATTAGCTCCTCTGTTCTTCCCTCCGTGATAATTGTTTGTTGAATCTTTCTGATCTCTTGAATGAGAATCTCCTTTTCTTTAAAGATGTTCCCAAAGGTGTTTTTGTTCCACTTTTTTATTTGGCCTTTGAGAAATTTTAATTTTTTTTGGAATCTTGCCATTTTTGTGGGCGCCATCGGATTGCATGTTTGCCAAGTCGTTTGAATGAATTCTTTGAATTCTGGATGAGACAACCAGAATGCTTCGAATCGGAAAGGCCTGTTTATACTTGTGTCCGGTCTATTCCACTATAGCGCAACTGGCCAATGGTCCGAGCCAGAGAAAGGAACAATATGGGCTAAAAATTCTCCTCCTGTATGTATTGCATTGTCGGATATAAGAAATCGATCCAATCTAGAGGCGATTTGCATTGGCTTAGCTCTCTTGTTGGTCCATGTATACAGTCCATTGGAGGTGGAGACGTCAATCAACCAGTTGTTGTTGATAAAGTCCTTGAGAAGGGAGCCATCTCTATTGAACCTGCATCTCCCTCCCTGCTTTTCCTCTAGAGATGCAATAATATTGAAGTCCCCGCCGGCCAGCCAGAGGGGATATAATCTGTCGGAATTGAGATGTGAAATGGTGTCTAATATTTCCTCCTTCTTCTGAGATTCTTGAGGGAAGTAGACATTGGTTAGATGTCCATATATATTGGTTCCCAGAAGATGAAATATTGCTTGTATGAAATGTTTGTTTGCATGAATATTTTGTAGTTGTATTTTACTAGCATCCCAAAGAATTGCCAGTCCACCTGAAGCTCCTTGAGCCTCAACCGCTGTGACCTGCGCACCTGGCCAAGCCTTTGCCACCGATTTTTCCGGGAATGTCAAGCTGCATTTTGTTTCTTGTACAAATAGCATTGTTGGTTTTTCTTCCATAATCAAATTTTTGAGAAGTTTCCTTTTCCTGGGGCCATTTAGCCCTCGAATGTTCCATGATATGAGCTTCATTGGGACAGTTTGGGGTTGGAGTTGAAGTATTTGGTGAGTTTGGCATATCTGCCAGATTCAACCAGAACCTCGCCAATCTTTATTGTCCTTTCTAGAGTCGATTTGCGCCCTCTTTTTTTGTTGTCTTTGGATAAAAATTTGCCATCCCATTGGCTTCCTTTCTGTACCCCTAACGAATACTTCTTTTGAGCTTTACTCAGAACTTCTACGAGGTTGTCTACCTACTTATCCGTGATTTTATCAAATTTACCTGTTTTACAGGCTTGTTCAACGCTCAAGATATCAAGCTCCCCAATATCTATAGTCTCCCCGTCTACCTCCATTATTTGTGGCTCTTGTGTATTTTCTTCAGCTTCCTTACCTTTTTCCTTTCTGGTGCTATTGTTATCTATCTCCATTTCTGGGTTGTTCTCTGTATCCGAGCTCATTGCCTTTTTTTTTCCTTCTTGCTGATCTTTTTGTGCCTTAGGCTTTTCAGCGTTTTGTGCACTTTTTTCCTCCATAACTTCGTCCTTGTCCTCTGCATTTGATAATGTATCAAAACTGTTGCTGGTAGAGGGCTTGGTATTCCCTTCTGGATTCCGCTTGGGAGGATTCGCTGCTTTTTTGTTGCCTCTTCTTCGATTTGGAACTTTGGTGTATCCGTCCTGTGACTGTTGTGCTTGAGTGGTTTGGATCAAAGGCTTTATATTCAAAGGGCAGTCTCGGAAGAGATGCCCTATAACATGGCATTTTCTGCATCTGAAAGGCACATGTTCGTAATCTATTACTTGGATCCAGTCATGGTCTTCATGAAAGAGTCTCATCGTATCCAGCAGCGGTTGCTTCAAGTCCATATAGACACAAATCCTTGCATATGAGGCATATGTAGTATGTCTGACCGCTTTGGTTTCTTCTGCAACCTTGACGAAATCTCCTAGAGCCGAACCTATGGATTTAAGAGAATCTTCCCCCCAATATTCCCATGGTAAAGAGAAAAGTCTGATCCAAACTGGTGCATAACTTAGATCTTCCTTGTCTGGATTGAAACGAGCAACCCATTCTCGAATAAAAAGCCCGGCTGAGTTGAAGAAATAAGGTCCGCCTTCAAAAACTCTGTTTCTATCTTCCAAGCAGATAAAGATAGCTGTAAAAAAACCTTTGGGCCCTAGTAATAAGGTTATTTCTCCTTTTGGATGCCAGACAACATTGATCCAGTTTCTTAAAGCTCTTTCTGTCGGCCAGAGCCCTATAAACTTTCCTATGAGGGCATGGTCTCTCATGTATTGGATTCTTGTGTTAATGCGATGGCTAGGAAGTTCTACTTCTGGCCTATGGGCGGCTACAGGCTTACACGTAGAGCAGCTTACCTTTGGTGGTTCATGCTGGTCTTGTTCACTTTGGATCTTCTTTGTATTCTCCGCTTCAGAGCCATTCGTTTCCTGATTGGGGTCAACCCTCACCTCTGGTCCTTGCTGGCTAGGGTCGATTGGCATCCCGTCCCCTTCCACCCCGGAGGGGGAAGTCATGTTGCTGTGCGCCCAGTCCTTCCGCTGGTCACCTGTTACTTCTGTCAGATCTGGCGAAGCCTGCCGTCGCAGGAAAGCTGCAGAAACCCTAGCAGTTTCAGAGTTCCCGTGGCCTACCGTTCAGAGCGCCGCTCGATCGATTTTGGCATAACATTATTCGTTCTCTATGTCAGTAGTATAGACTGTTGACTGTGTAGTGACTTTACATTTTTTTTCAAAAATTCTGCTATTTGGCACAACAGACAAAATGTGATATCTTCCTCATATTGGCTCATTTTTCAGTGAATCGAGTTGCTTTGGGATTGCTTCATCGAGACAGACACGGTTGTTCAGGTTTTGATCGATTATGAGAACTTTTATTTTTGAGCTAAATACTGAGCACCTGATCATTCCTCCCCACTGGAAGCCTTTTGGACCCCAAAAGATACTATCAATTGTTCAACAGGTGAGAGTACAGCTCCCTCACCTTCTTGATCTACAACCATTTGACCTTAGAAGGCTTTTGTCCCTTGAGTCCCACTCTAAGGTATTCGACATTCCCTCTCTTCGAAGGTCTGGTTCTTCTGTCAAGTATGAGATCTTGCTGAAGCCTATCAAGATATTCTGGTGAGAAATCATCTATTGATGGCAGCTGATGGTATAGGATTAAATGCATGGTGTATGGAGAATGAAGAAACCCTCAAGGGTCTTCCCGAGACCCTTGGTAGCTTGTAAGATTATCTACAACTCTCACAAAACTACATGCAAGTCCATACACAATAACTAACTATCAAAGAAAAATAGATTCATTACCTTGAGTCTCCATGTAGATTTGCTGGAGAGCACTATGTAGCTAGGTGGAAGTCCCTTAAGTCGACTCCAGATCAAGTCCTGGACATAGAAGAGACAAGTGCAATCACATCATAAAACCTTGACAATTAATGCATGAATATGCAAAAGACATCTAGTTTCACATAAATAAGCTACTCATGCTAAAAGGCATAGAACAAAAAAATAAATGAATTATAGCACCAACACCACGGCGTAGATAGTACAACTACATTCCTATATTAATGTTAAAAGAGTGATTACAACCATTGGTTGCATCAACCTACCCTTACCCCTCTAGCTCCTCTCTCTCTCCCCCTTCTTACCAACTTCTTATGCTTAGATCTGAGACTCTGCTCGACAATCAGGTAAGTTATCCTTTCAAATGATCTAACCCCTGTCACAATAGCCCTAGCTTTGCTTATGTAGCATTCAAGGTTAGGGTTGCCAAGCTTCTCCATGAGTTTCCTTAGGTAAAAGTAATGATGTTTCCATTCTTTTGATCTCTTTCCCATTTGCCTTCTTCATTAGGATTAGAAATCCCTCAAATAGATCGAAATTTGATGTTTCCTTGCTTTTCTGAGTAGATTTAGGAGAGAATGTAGGGATATTTCTTAGTCAATTTTCTCCTTTGACCTTTAGATACTCATTAGGGTTCACTAACACTATCCCCGAACTAACAAGTAGAGTTACTAGGGTCACTAACGCCCTCTTAGGCTTGTAGAGAAGCTTTATAAAGCATGTTGTCAGTGTATAGGCATTGTTAGTTTGGAAACAAGGCTTGTGAACATACTCATTGCTTCAACCATCATTTCTTTCCCCTCTAAGCTGATGAGGAGGTCATTTTTTTGTATAACAGATGCCCCCTAAAGTGTGAGATCAGAGGCTGTGACGATGTCCGAAATACTTTACTTAACAGTTATGTTTCTTCTTTAACAAAAAGAGAGAGAGGATCGGAGCTTCGGGCAATACGGGAAACCTGATACATCACACACACACACACACACACACACACACATATATATAAAACAACTAAAATCATGTCCTCAATTGAGCATTCCCATGCTTTCTAGCGATGTCAGAGTGATTTTCTCATAAAAGAGATATGACGATGATGGCCGATGATAAGCATAATGCGGAACCAGTGTCATAATAGGATCATTTTGATGAGTTGTCTCCAAAAAAATATATACGCAACCTGGGAAAGGAAACAAGGCTAAGTGATGGAAGCCTCTACCCAAGGTCTTGATTTATGCTTCACCAAACAACATATATCTATGCATGTGAATATATTCATTGATGTCGAACATGCATGAAATTTTCTGATTACCAGTCAATAATGGAGACCATTAATAGACGCGAGGAAGGCCACCAATAATGGTGATGGTCTCCAAGATGCACAGTACAATCTAGCGAGTGTGGAAAATGTTTTTGTCATCAAACACTCATAGAATCGCTTAACCAGGAGCTAATAATGAGAACCCCTTATTAAACACAAAGTGACCTACCAATAATGTCTGCAAGTACCAAGGCACTGAATGTGTTTCTGGGTTGTATTCCTAGATAAAGTGTTGAAGTCAATAGGAAGAGACTTGTTGAAAGGTAGGCAATAATGTGTCCTACATCAATCGACACGAAACGGGACAAGAAAGATTTTTTTTTTTTTTTGAAATCTTTGAGCATTTGGGTCAAAATTACAAAGGGCATGATGAAAGGATATGCTTGATGGGTTGATGGAGGAAACAAAAGGTTATCCTTGAACAATAGGAGGCACGAAAATGGTTTTAACCATGGAACACTAGACTCATGAACAGTGAAGAGTGTTAGGATACAGAGATGCAAGAACATGGGGTATTTAGACTAAACTCATAGGATGATAAGATTCATACTGAGAGGCTATCAAAAGGAAGTTTTATCTGAGGGAGTGCCATGTTCAAGGGAATGACTACTGCCAAACCATGCTTTCAAATACTGAACATAGTTGTGTTGTCTACTTTCCCCGTATGATTAATTTAGTGAGTCCAGACAGGTAAACTCATCGATCTTTTCATTTTTAAAGAGTCTGAAAAGGACCGCAAAAAGAGCGACTCTACACCCTATCTGATTAACTTAATGAGTCCAAATAGGAAAACTCGTCGACTTTTTCATGTTTTAAGAGTCTAAAAAAGATCATAAAAAGAGTGACTCTATACCTCGTCTATGTAATTTAATGAGTCCAGACAAGACAACTCGGTGGTCTTTTCATAATTAGAGAGTCTGAAAAATATCGTAAAGAATGACTCTAGGGTAGTCCCTTTGTCATAATTTTTAACCGGGTGCGACAAAAGCTTAATAGTATACCTGGATCGGTTACTTTTCTATGAATTAATATACAGAGTCCGAATAAAGAGAAACCTATGCTCAATATATGTTTACCTCATTTTGTTACGAGTACAGGAAGACGGACTAAACTCGATATTCACCGTGAATTTTTTATGAGTCACGCAACGACAATCTCAATACCTTCATCGAATTTTAATGAGTCAAATGAAGAAAACTCAAAGTATCTTTTTCAGTTTAGTGAGCAAGGAAAAAGAGGTAAAAGAACTGCTCATTCCTTCTTCGTAGATTTAACGAGCCTGAAGAAATGAAAAAACTCAGGGATTTTTTGATTTAAGAGCAAGAAATGGTCCCAAAGCGCAAGTGCTCATGTTGTTGCCATAGATTTTTAATGAGCCTAGTGAAAAAAACTTGGGATTTTTCAGTTCAACAAGCTAGAAAAGTACCTAAAAGAATGTTTGGTTCATCTTCATAAGATTTTAATGAGCCTGAAGAAAAAATTAGGGATTTTTTTAGTTTTGTGAGCGAGAAAAAAGTGCCTAAAAAGAATGCTCAAATGATCTTTTTCAGTTTAATGAGCTAGAAAAAGAGCAAAAAAGAATTTCTCAGATTGTCGTCATATTTGTTTAACGAGCCCAACGATGAAAAAATCAAGGTTGTTTTTATTTAACAAGTGAGAAAAAGTCCCAAAAAAGAACATGCTCATATCTTATTTGTAGTAGTTTAACGAGCCCAAAGAAGGACACTCGAGGGTTTTTGGATTAACGAGCAAGAAAAATACCATAAAAATAATGCTCAATCTTCTTCATCGTAGTTTAACGAGCTCGAAGAAGGAGACTTGAGGTTTTTTCAGATTAACGAGCAAGAAAAATACCATAAAAAGAATGCTCGATACTTCTTGATCTCATGCTTGACAATAGAAGGGTCTATGCCATGCATTTCCTCATAAGACCCAGGGAAAACATCGTGGAAGAACTTAAAGGGTAGGTGAAGCTCGCAATTTGCTTAGGATTCCAATTGACTCCAATCTGTATGTTTTCCACGATGCTTGTCTTGATTGAAAAATCGATGAGAAATGTCTTTGAAAGATTGCCCATGTTTCCCTCCGAGTCCAAAGTGTGGATAGTCATATATGGTGAGGAAATGACCTCATGTGCATCAGGTGATAGGATTTGAAGAGGCATCATGTCCGAATCAAATATCGAAATACGATGGTGTGAGTCGTCTGAATGTCGATCTTCTAAACTCATGATCTCTCTAATAGCTTCGTCTGTAGGTAGGACCTAATTGAGGGTATCGAAAAAAGGAGCAGTTATGGGAGAGGCAGTGGTTCCATTGGCTGTGACCAAACTGACTGGAGACTCAAATGTATATTGAATGGCCTGGTATGCCACATTAGCTAGTGACAGTGGCATTTGTTCTCCATAAGTGTCAATGTCTGAAGGAGCTAGTAGGATCCAAGGATTGGTCGGTTCATGAGGAATGGACGAAACCATATTGACCATCTATGGAACCACTGGTGGTAGAAGAGGGAAACAACCCATCGGGAAGAGCCCTTCAGTAAACCAGTACTGATACTAACATAAGAGTCAAGTACACCACCTACTAAGGGTAGAGAGTTGCTAGGTAACGGGGAGTAATCTTGGGTGCACAAGGACAACTAGTCCACTATGACTATCTTTCCATCCAAGGGAAATAGGATGATGCAGAAGACCGAAGACATAATGGAGTTCATGGTATAATTCCAACTACAACTCAAAAGTAGATTATAGTTGAGTTTACGATCCATGACTTCGATATCCACTGTTACCGTTTTCCCACTTAGAGTGATGGGGTAGTCGGAAAGGTAACCTTTTGGGATGAAAGTCTGGTCATCGAAAGATTTAAGGGAATTTGACATCGGGTTTAGGGTAGGACAACTCGAAGTGAGACAACATGAAGCCAATATTACGCAGGTTGAAGCACCTTCGTTAATGACAGTTTGATATATTCCTTTACCTTTCGAAAAGATTTGCACCTGAAATGCAAGTTGGTGAGAAAGGCGAGGTTTACACTTTTCCATGTCGAACATTACAAGCATGGAATCTTGTGGGTAGATACCACCAATGGCCGAAATCAAAGCTTTCGTTTGTGCTGGACATGTTTGCAATACTTTGAGTGCCAACATAGCCGACGGCGCCTGCGCCAAGTCTTCTACAATGCTGTAGTTTTGGGTGGCACGTGCAGATGTATTGTGCGTCGAAGTGCCCCTTTAGGGGGGCGAATCAAAAGGTCAGCAACCATCCTTTCAATATGAAGATTGTTAGGCAGCGGTGGGTTTTGACTTGAGGAGGGTTCCTCTGCATGAGTGATAGGAGTTCCATAAGATTTGACTTTGGTTTGTAGATCTACCGTTTCAAAGGTGTAAACGGTATACGATCCTTCACTAGTTGAAGGATGTTGCAAACCACCATTTCCCCCTTGTGAGGGTTGGGGTTGTTTGCAATAAGGTGTTACTGTTGTTGAGCAAGGAAAGGATTATTCAGGATAGTAGGGGTCCTTCCAGTGTCCTTTTTAGCAATGAAATCTGTGCATTCTTGAAGACACAGAGATAGATATGTCATGTGGTCTTGAGCACCTATTTTACAAGGGAATCTGGTGGGTTTATCCTTTCCATTGTTAGGGGGCACAACATCCTTCTGCTTTGGGTTTTGTTTCTTTGTTGACTACTCTTCAGAAGGAGCGGTTTTTTTATTATTTTTCTTGTTCTTACCACCAAGTTTTTGCATAAACTACACACAGTTGATAGTGGTGGTAGGAAGAGAAGTTGATTTGGTAGAGGGGTCCACTAACATCTGGTCAATGTGACTGCTGAGTTGTTTTACAACAGCCCCGGAGGTTACGTCGATAATCCCATTGACGTGCACTTTGGGTTCTTGAGTAGCAGGAGAATTGGAGTTGTGAGGGGCATTTGGAATTATGTTGTATAGAGTGTCAGACTGCGAATATATTAGATCTAAGTGTTTGGCATGACGTATGGATTGGTCTTCTATGATCGCACCACCTAAGGAAACATCCTTAGCAATTTGGGGGAGTAGAGACTTACAGAACCAATCTGCTACAAGATAGTCCGGGAGGGGAGCTTTGACTAACCTCTACATACTTCTCCATTCATGTATATGATCAGAGATGTTGGTGGCGGTATCCTAATGCAATGAAGTGAGGAGTTTCGTCTGAGTTTCATAGCGGATGGGTAGCTAGAAGTGCTTTAAGAATTCCATCGCTAGAGCGTCAAAGGTATTGACTGATGCACGTGGTAAATCGATGTACCACTTGGATGTGTTACCAGTAAAGGTGCAGGGTAAAAGACGTAACCGGATACTATCATCCAACATGGAGTTAGAAACACACCAAAGATGATAGGTGGTGATATGGGTACTCAGATCCTCCCCTTGTTTCCTTTCGAACTGAGGATGTCTTTCAGGATTTTATGCGGGATTGGCGGCCAGAGTAAGTTATGATAGATGGGGTCATTTGTAAGTTTGTACAAGTCGGAGATATCAAGTGTTGCCAAGAAAGGCAGAGTGTGTGATTACCCCGAATCGGACCAAGGCAATGTCATATGACTTGAGGATCCTTGCAGTCCTCCCATCATGTGATTCCAAATATTATACACAGGTTGTGTGGTATAGTAGTTTCCTTGGGGTATGGTATTATAATGTGGATTTCCATAGGGATTGTTAGGCTAGGGTATAGAGTTGCCCCCAGGATAAGCAGTGCCCCCTTGACTCATGTGAGGTTGTGAGTAGGGTGCCCCCATGGATTGATTGGGACCTCCTTGAGGATTCCCTCTTGCCACAGAACTAACCATAAGTCCTTGACTAGCATAAGGAGTGCTCATGTCAATTAGTAACTGACCTTGCATGCCTGAAAACAGAGGGGGATCTATTATGTTCCCAGCCAATATATGCATATTGGGAGTGCCCTTAGATACTTGAATCTGGGGGTTAGAACTATACAATGGATGCCAACCATATTTTTGGTTGAAGGGACCCACGCTAACTATGCTATATTGAGCGTTATAAGGAGTGATGTATGTAGAACTTTTCAAAGGTATAGAGTTTGACACTAAAGGGGTGGAACCCATAATAGAATGGGTTCCACTCGTGGAAGGTTTCATGTTAGGGGTTGCACCTGGGAAAAATGGGATAATAGGGTTCACCATCAAAGGTGTGGTATTGACTGTCGATTGGGTTCACCATCAAAGAGTTACTGGAGGCACTAACGCTCTGTTTGTGCAGACACAAATCTTTATAAAGCTTTGTTTACACTACTAACCGGCATTAGTGAGGGAAACACTTCAAAACAGGGCTGTGAGGATTAGATCCAGGGCTGAGCAATGAAAGAAGAGTGCTACAAGGTCCTGATGGGTCAGAAAAGGAACGAAGAAGTATAGGAAGGTCTAGAAGGAGGAGGAAACTAGTAACTTTTTGGGTAAACTGGGAACTAAAGTGTAGTCCCCAGTGGAATCGCCAATTCTGCTATAGGATTAAATGCACAGTGTATGGAGAATGAAGAAACCCTTAATGGTCTTCCTGGGACCATTGGCAGACTGTAAGATTATCTGCAGATGTCCCAAAGCTACATGCATGTACATACTCAATAACTAACTATCAAAGAAAAATAGATTCATTACCTTGAGTCTCCGTGTAGATTTTCTAGAGAGCACTATGCAACTAGATGGAAGTTGCCTGAGCCAGCTTGAGATCAAGTCCTGCACATAGAAGAGACAAGCATAATCAAAACAGAAAACCTTGACAATTAATGCATGAATATACAAAAGACATCTAGTTGCACATAACTAAGCTACTCATGCTAAAAGACATTGAAAAAATAAATAAATGAATTATAGTACCAACACCATGGAGTAGACAGTACAACTGCAGTTCTATATTAATGTCGAAAGAGTGATTACAACCATCGGTTGCATCAGCCTTCCCTTACCCCTTCAGCTCCTCTCTCTCTCTTAGATATGAGACTCTGCTCGAAAATTAAGCTATCCTTTCAAATGATCTGACCCTTGTCACAATAGCCCTAGCTCTACTTATGTAGAAAATGAGGTTATGGTTTCCAAGTTTCTCCATGAGTTTCCTCAGGTAAAGTAATGATGTTTCCATTCTTTTGAGCTCTTTCCCATTTTCCTTCATTAATATTAGAAATCCCTCAAATAGGTCAAACTTTGATGTTTCCTCGCTTTTCTGAGTAGATTTAGGAGAGAATGTAGGGATATTTCTTAGTCAATTCACTCCTTTGACCTTTAGATCCTCATTAGGGTTCACTAACACTATCCCTGAACTAACAAGTAGAGTTACTGGGGTCAAAAATGCTCCCTTAGGCTTGCAGAGAAGCTTTATAAAGCATGTTGTCAGTGTATAGGTAGCGTTAGTTTGGAAACAAGGCTTGTGAACTTGGTCATTGCTTTAGCCATCATGTCTTTCCCCTCTGAGTTGATGAGGAGGTCATTTTGTTTTATAACAATTGAACATGATCTCCTTGATCATCAATCAAAGGAGGCTCAAACAATTTCAAATTCTCAACATTAACAACAGAGTATATTTGCATATAAGGAGGCAAATCAAGCTTAAATGCATTGTTACCAATATTTTCCAGAATTTTAAAAGGACCATAACGGACTAGATTAAGCTTTTTACCTTCCCCTTGAAGTCTCTATTTGCTAATATATAACCAAACTTCATCTCCAACTTGAAATTTATGATCGACATGGTGTTTTTCATGCCTTTTCTTCTAGCTGCTTTGACTTCTTTCAAGTTGTTCCTACACTGTGTGATGTATCAACTAAATTTTCTCTACAAAATTCCTTGCCTTTTCGATGTCATTATGACCATTGATGGAGACATATTTCTCAAAGATGAAGTCCAATGGCGATCTTGGAAAGTACCCAAAACATGCCTCAAATGGCGATGTATTTTTGGAAGAATGCTTTGCCCCATTGTATGCATGTTGTATGTAATGCAACTGTTCATCCCATAACTTGGGATGTTTGTTGCATTATCCTCTAAGAAAATGAATGACTGTCCTATTGACCACCGTAGTTTGTCCATATGTTTGCGAATGAAAGGTTTTACTCTTCTTCAATTTAGTGTCCATCATGTCCCACAAATTTGTCCAAAAATTCCCAACAAATTGACAATCTTGATCGACAATCTTTGAACCTGTCTACAACTACATACAACTAATCATGTCCTTTCCTTGACAATGGAAGACCTCCTACAAAATCCATTGAGATACTCCCCCATGGACGTGAAGGTACCGGAAGTAGAGTGTACAATCCTAATTTCCTATTTCTAGGCTTACTTTTTGCACACAAAGAACATCCTCTAATGAAACGAGATACATTATCAAACATGTGTGCCAATAACAATACCTTTGGAGATTTGCTACTCTCTTGCCTACACCAAAGTGTCCAATAATCAATGAAGTGTGCACCTCCCTTATGATACTGTTTCCTTCTCCCTGTGGAATACATAACTTGCCCAAGTGATATAACAAATTGTTATGTACATTGTAATCTAACTCTTCAATTTGGTCTCCTTGATTCAAGTTTGCATGCACATCTTGAAAGTCATTATCATATGCATATTGCTCTATGTAACTTTCATGTAAAATAGAATTGTGCTTGACTATAATAGATGAATTTACAGTAGGACTAGAAAGCATATCAGCTACTTTATTGTAGATTCCCTTTTTGTATTTGATAACCAAATGAAACTATTTTAGAAAACCCATCCATCTGAAGTGTCGTGATTGCTGCAACTTTGACTGTGACTATAAGTACTGCAATGGTTGATGATCGGTATGGATAATGGTCTCCTTCCCCATCAAGTAGTGTTTCCATTTTTTGACACTTTGTACCAATGCGTAAAGTTCTTTTTTATAAGTGGGATAGTTAGTCACAGCTCCATTAAAAATTTGAGAATGAAATGAAATGGGCTTACCATGCAACAAGAACTACTCCCATGGTGTAATCACTAGCATCCGTTTGAATCTAAAATGGCTGTGTAAGATCTGGAAGAGCCGATACTGGTGCTGAACTCGTCTTTTTCTTTAAAGAATCAAATTATTTCTATTGCACATCTCCCCAATGGAAGACTTTCTTGATAGTAGTCAATGCATGTAATGGAGCTGCAACGGAAGAAAAATTAGCAATAAATTTCCTCCAATATTGTGCTTCCCCAAGAAAACTTCTTACCTCTATAACTGTATTGGGCTTGGGCCAATTTAGAATGACCTCGACCTTAGAGGGGTCTATCTTTAGCTCACCTCCTCCAACAATGTGTCCCAAATAAACTAAAGAAGTCTTGCCAAATTCACACTTCGACATCTTAAAAATAATTGTTCTTTTCTCAAGACATCAAGTACTTTGTTTACATCCATGACATGTTCATCTCTAGATTCGCTGAATATGAGAATATCATCTAAGTAAACAATGAAAAATTAAACTAGAAATGGTCTCAATACATCATTCATAACTCTCATGAAAGTAGTCGAGGCATTTGTAATACCAAAAGGCATAACAAGCCACTCAAATAATCCTTGTTTAGTTTTAAATGTAGTTTTCCAAATGTCCTCTTCAGCTATTCTAACTTTATGATAACCACTTCGTAAGTCTAACTTAGTGAAATTATTTTTATACCTCAATTGATCAAGCAAATCATCAATTCTTGGGAGTGGATAATGATTCTTTACCATTATTTTGTTCAGTGAATGGAAATCCACACACATGCACCATGTCCTATCCTTCTTTGGCACCAAGATAATGGCTGAACCACATAGCGAAGTAGATGCGAATATGATACCTTTGTTCAACAATTCTTGAATTTGTTTCTTGATTTCCATGCTCTCCATAATCTACATGTGATACATGCCAACGTTTGGAAGTGGAACATCCTGTTCAAGTTGTATCTCATGCTGAATTCCCCTCTTAAGAGGTAACCCCTTTGGTTCCTGAAACATCTCACCATGCTTGCTTACCACATCAAACAAATTAGATTTTAATTTGTCATCACAACCTTCAAAAGATTCATAATTAATATCATTATTTTTCTTGATCATAAGAAGCACAATTGTTTTGCTTGCATTTACTAGTCTCTTCATTTTCCCTACATTAACCATAGAAATGTTTAGTTTTTTCTGATGGACTCTCAAAATGTACTCCCCCCCATTCTTGATCAACCGATATTTATTTTCATGGCGATAAAATAAGGTCTTCCCAAAATTATTCATGATATGTCAAGTGGAACTACATCTAACTCAACTTCATCAATAAACGTTTCAGTAATGGAAAACTTGAATAAACATTTCCTTATAACTTGTAAATTTTCATTATTGACTATCCAACCCAATGGATATGGCTTATGATGAGGTACAGTTTCAAGGTTAAGCTTTTTGACCAAGTCTTCTGAAATTAAGTTTGATTGTGACCCACTATCAAATAGTCCATCAATCTTTGTATGATTTGAAATTACCATTACATGGAACAACTCTATTCTTGATTCTTCATTTGGAATGTTATTGTGACTATGTGAGGAACTAGTGCTTACAATAGCTTCTTTTCCTTTTGTGACCATGGTTGAAATCTTGATCTCATCACCAGAATCTGATCCAATATCATGTTGTGTGGTAGCATTCGTCTTTTGTTTTCCCTTATTGTTTGTTTCTTAGGACTTAGTTCGGGATGCAATTTCCAACAATGGGTTTCATCATGCCCAGCTTTGGAACAATGTTGGCAGATAGTTTTCTCCCCTTATTTCTTCACACTTGCATTCTTCCTTCCCTTCCATTTTCCACCCTTCTCTTTCTCCTTATCCTTAAATGGTTTCTTCTTACTACCCTCTTCCTGAATGTTTTTCCCCTTACTTCAAGGTGTGTGGCTTGCACACATACCTCATACAAATTTCTTTGATTGAACATAAGGACAATATGTTTTAAATAGGAATGTGAACCCCCAATATATTTCAACAGTGTATCTTGGGAATTCAAGTTTACTCATAACAACAAAGCCCTCTTTCTAAACTCCTGGGTATAGTCTTGGAATGTTTTTCCTTTAAGTTGCCTAAAGTTTTGCCAACTCATAATGACTTTTTACATATAGACTAAAGGATAAAACTATCTTTTAATTGCAAAAACAAATGCGACCCAAGAAATGGATATCTTACCATGAATTCGTATTTCCTCTTGAGTCTTTGCTTCTCACCAGACTAATGTTGCTTCTTCTAGCATCAACGAAGCCAACTGGATATTTATGTCATCTTCTTGAAGGTTCTGAATTCTGCAATAAACCTCCAATTTCTGAATCCAATTGTCTAACTTTTCTCCATTCACCTCACCATTGTACATGGGAAGTTCAAACTTAATGTCCAATTTGAGTAAGGGAGTTTTTTCCTTCGAGGTTTTTGAATGAGTATGAACAGTTTTTGTGGTTGAAGTAAAAGATGATGTTGTTTGAGATGTTGAGGATGATGAAAATGATGAAGATAGTGGAGATAGAGGAATTTTTCCTCCATTGCCCTTTGAATCCTTCTTTTCATCTTTTTTATCTCATGAGCTTGCCTCTCCATGTGGAGGCTTAGAACTCTCTCCGGCCATTCTAGTGTTTCTCTCTTCATAGAAGAATCTAACCATGTTAGTCAAGTCATAGAAAGATTTCTTGAATGCTTCCTATTCTGAAAGACCTTTAGTCTCTCTTGTTCCAGACATGATGGCTTTGGATTCAAGCTTAGCTTCTAGTACTAATTGTACCTCCTCAATCTCAGTTGAAGGTAAAACTTGAGGTGCTTCAAGTGCAGCTGGGAATGGAACTTTGGGTGGAGATTATGGCCTTGTGGCTCTCCTTCTTCTCGGCATTACCTCAGGAGTTGCAACCAATAGTTTCCCTTCTCCTCTCTATAACTTCAACCTTGTAATCATCACAAATTTTCAACCATTAAAATCCTACTTGCACAAAATGCGAGCAATCAAGAAAATAACCGTTGCTCTGACACCAACTCAATCTTTTATTGAATGATAGTTTTGTTGTGCTAATTTGAACTTCAGATTTATAAACAAATGCTTGTTAGTTGCTTCATGTGCATAGGTTCCCTTATGGTGTTTGTGATTGAAAACAAGTAAACTTATCAACTTTTATGTTAAGTTCATGAGCAAATAGCATGAAAAACAAGTGTTGAATAGAAGCAAGTAAATGTACAACAAAACATCAATTTGAACACTTAACACAATGTTTTAATGGAGTTCACCCCTCTTAGGCTACATCTCCTTGGTCCAACTTCCATGGCTTGGGCCTCTATATTTAGCTCAATAATGGAAAAATTGTTGTTTGCAATGCTCTATTGCTCCTATAACCTACTTTAGTGTGTTTAGAATGCTCAAATATGCTAGGAACACCTTTTCCTGATCTCCATTTGGTCAAATTTTGCTCCAACTATGTCCAAAACTATTTTCCCTGGTAAAACTCTCTAAAACTGGAGGAACTCCAGTTAACTCCACTAAACTAGATTTACCGCCGAAATAGGAGGGTCCACTGAATTCTCCACCAAGTTAAACTGGAGTTTAATTAAATGTTAAACTAAATTAACTAAGCACTAATCTGAGCTTAGCACAAATACCGTGTTTAATGCAAACCATTAGCGTAACCTGACGGTCTTCATGGAATAGGTCACATTTCATGGTTTAGTGATTAGGTTGGCAGTTATGGTTTTTGCACTAGCCGTTTATGTTAACAATAACCGCAGTCGTTACATATTATGGCGTTTCACATGGAGGGGGTATGGCACGAGGTTTGTGTGGCACTAGTCCCAGATTCGACCCCATAGCTTGCCATAAAATTTTGATAAAGCACGCCATAACCCGACCTTTAGGGAGGGACACGTGATGGCCTCCGGGCTTGCCACTTGTCCCCTCCTCATTGGTCCATTCCTGACCAATAAAAACTTGCCACATCACATCTGATAACCAACCACAACTTGACACTTTTCATAACCTGATTGGACCATTGACACCATTTTCTTTTCACAGTCACCTGCCACGTAAGTAATACGAATTGTTGAATGTGCAGTGACTGTACATTTTTTTTCAAAAATTCCATTGTTTGGAAAATCAGACAGAACGAGATATCTTCCTCATACGAAATCTGTTTTTAATGAAACGAGTTATGTTGGGATCGTTTCGATGAGAAGGACTCGATCGTTCAAGTTTCAAGCAATTACGAGAACTTATATTTTTTAGTTAAATACGGAGCACCTGAGAAATTTGTTTGTATTCTTCAACCTTGATTTTAAGATTTAGGACATGTTCCTTTCTTTCTTTAATTTGTCTTCAAGAGTGTTGACGTGCTTCCTCTCATCCTTGAGCTCTTTGATAACCCTGATTATTTCGTTTTGAAATTCAACCTCAGTCATCTCTTCTTCTTTGTCTCCTTCTTCAACAGATGCCTCTTGCCTTTTGTGCTTGGCCATAAACAATACTCTTCCATAGATTTCTTCTTCGTCATCACTATATTCATCAGATGAGGAGCTATATTCTTTGGGAAAGAAACTCTTATTAAACCATTTCTTATTTCCTTTCTTGTTAAAATTCCTAGGACCTTTCTTTCTTTTTATAACAGCCTCATTTTTGTGAGGACACTTGGCTGCAAAATTCCCAAACACACCACAATCAAAACATATAATTGGAAGTTTACCTTCGAATTTTCCCGTACCTGTTCTCATATTTCGTGTGAAGTGGGAAAATTATTTATCTGAAAATTCTTCTTCATCTTCTTCCTTTTCTTCATCTTTACAACTGCAAGTTTTCGCTTTCGGAGTCTGCTTGTCCTTACTAGTCTTCTTGGATGTGGAAAATGTTGTTTCTAAGTGATACGTACCATCCTCTTCCTCAATCCTCATTTCATATGCCATAAGAATTCCATGCAATTCATCTATGTTGAGAATGGTCAAATCCGATATATCTTCCAAGACATATACCTTTGGGTTGAATCCTTCTAATAAGGTTCTAAGGATCTTTCAGAAAACAATTTTCATGCTGACAAGTTCTCCCAGACCTTCAAATGTGTTTGTTGTTTCTGTTGGGTTGTGTTATATTTTTTCCATGACTAGTTGCCCTAGTTAATCGGGGGATAGAGGGGGGCCAGAGGCCCCCCTTTGTTGTGCCGATTGTGAAGCAAGTGGGTCATAGGGGGTTTGAGGAGGGTGCTTAACCCCCCTCTATGGGATATGGGGCAGTGCCCTAGGGAAAATGTTTCTCGACTCTATATTAGGTGGGTAGACCTACCTATGGTTTTGTATGTGGTTTTTGCACATGGTTTTGGGCACGATGGTTTTTAGTCCATGGCATTGGATGCTTCAGCATGTATATATATGTATTGTAACATTGAAAGGAACATAATGAAAAATCAAGCTGGTAGTCTCGATTTTGGGATCCAGGGGAAAATCTCTATGTATATATGTTTTATGTGTTATGCTCTCGCATTGTTTATTTTATGTGTTTTAGAATTCATATGCAAGTAATTTCTATATGAGGTTAAAACCTATAGTTTCATCAATAAGCTGAAAATATGCAACAATATTTTCATCTTCCTTCATTTTGAGTTGTTCAAATATTTCCTTTTAAAATTGAATCTTTTCTTCTTTCACCTTTGAGTCACCTACATATATATTTTCAAGCTTTCCACATACATATTTAGTTGTTTTGCAACTCAATACCTTAAGATAGACAACTTTAACAAGCCCACTGATAATATGATCTTTAGCCTTTGCATCATATACCATATTTCTCTTACCTTGTTCATCCAAGGTCGGTGTGAAGCCCTTCTCAACAATTTCCCATACTTGGTATCCTTGTGCCAGCAGATGAAGCTACATTCTTCCACTCCAAAGTGCATATTTATTTCCATTGAAGAAAGCAAATTTATTCTTGGTGTATTCCATGATCTCCTTCCAGTTGTTAGTTTGCTATTGAAGGAACAAAGGTTTGATACCAATTGTTGGAAATACTGAGAGGGGGGATGAATCATTATTCCTTAGAAATTAGCACTTTTAAATATTTTTAGGGAATTAGTTAATCTTCAATTATTAATAATGTTTATCCAGTAACAACACTAAATAAAAGAACACAATATGCATAATACGTTTAGGTGGAAAACCCACCCTGGGTCAAAAACCACCAAACTCTTATCTAATAAATTCTTTAATCTTCAGCCCCAACTGAAATGAAAGTTACAACTTCCTAGACTTCTAGAAAAGCATTCTTCTCCAGCTCCCACTGGAAGGACGTCCCAATGCCCTAGTTTCTTCAATAGTCAATTAAATGGATGCCCCAACATCCTAGACCAACCTACCACCTTGAATTGTTCACAGGCTCGAACCTGTAGGTGACTACATGCACCTACCTAGCACCTCCATGCCACCCTATAATGATCAAAAGTGAGACAAGAGTGTGGACTCCCGTACCAAGAATAATGATCCATGATACAATATGATTTACAATTATTTTCTTGTACTTGACCGAACACCCAATCACACTATGCCCTGTAACCCAACCATGGCATCATCCCAACATTGACTCCTATACATCCCGACAATGCCTCTTCGACTCTAGGTAGATTGACTCTTTTACAATAATGACTCTTTCAATGATGACTAGACTTTTACGAATTTACAGTGATGACTCTTTTACAACACTGAATTTTTGACAAGAACTGACACTTGACTCGACCTTTCTTCTTGGATCACTTGCAGCTGCTAAGGTATTGTTGTGCTTGCTTCAAGTAATGGTACTTTGACATTGCATTTCCTTCTAGTATGTGCCTCAGTTGTTCTAAAATGTCATCCTTCCTGCACATGCGTTAACAAGAAAGACCCATAAAAGAACAAAACAATATACTTACTTTGTCTTGCAAAAATATATGTTAGATATTATACTTAAAATTCAAATGAAAACATTAATAATACATACCTTTTTGTAGCATACTTACCATTGACTGTTGATGTGTGGTCCTTACTGTAGTGATCTTTGAATGCATACTTTTTCTTTCCTTCTAGGAGCTCAATATTTAATCTGTCGTATCTATGGAATTTCGGATCTCCAAGGTCTGAAATTTTGTCATATGATAGCCCTCTGAGACCTCTTTCCAGCCCCATGGGTCTGTTCAAGATTGGATTCTTCAAGAAAGAGTTATGCCCAATATCTGATGATGACCTGATTATAGACTAGTTTAGTAGAACAAATTTGTCTGCAGTTCCACGTGTCACTATTTCGACCTTCAGCCCTGAAAAAAATACCCAACAAATTACAATCTGTCCTCTTTCTTTCACAGTTTACAAAATTTGAATAAAATTCTCAAAGAGAAAGTTATGACAATGTTCCCAAGGTCACTTGTTTAACATGGAATTCAGAAGTCTGCAAAAACCCTAACTTACTCAGATCATATATCCAAAATATAGCGAACCAAGATGTCAAATTTGGTCATGAGGTTCATCATAATTTCGGTTCAAATGTATTTTAATTTCAGATTATGAAGCATCATAGAAAAAACATTGCAGCAAAAATTCCATGATGACCTATTTGAAGTAGTGAAATCCTAGAATCCAAGGCTCTAAACTTGCTTCAAAATAGACCTTCAAACTTGAACATAATTTTGTGCCCTAAACAGACCTCAACGAAACCTTAAACTCCCTGCAATAGAGCCAACTTTAGAAAATCATGAGGGCTGAAAAATTACAGAGGTCTTCTCACAAGATAGTTCGTTGAAAAGTTATTGTTAGAGGAGGATATGAGGGTCAATATTTATATAAATGTCTTGAGTTGAGAGGGTCATCAACAACTGAATAACATCGTGTGTCCTTGATCACACATTTGTCCAACACTAAGAAGATTGCAATTCATATTTTCAACCAACAACACATCCTTCACTAATGCATCTTGCACCTGCTTCTATGATGTTTCAAGACCCGTCATTTCCAAAAGACAATGTTCTGTCCATATTTACCTTCAAGGATATAAACTTATTTTTATCTCCAATCATATGTGTTGAGCAGCCACTGTCAAAATACCAAATATTTCTTGTGCTTTGAGCCTTGAGAGCGAGAGCACACATTTTAGTCTTCTTTTTCCATACTTGTTCATTCTAATTTTGTGAGAATTCCTTTGAAGAACTTCCAAGTCTGCAAATTTTAGCCAGGTGTCCAAACTTTTTACATTTGTAACATTCAACATCATCTCTCAAATAATCAAATATGTTGATATTCTGCAGAGTTCTATAATATCTATTTTTGAAAGATCTCCCGGAACTATATTCATTCCAAACATATGTGCGAAATTCTACAACGCTATGTCCAAACCTTCCACATGAATAACAATGACCATAAAATATAGGTTGATACCTAGGAGGAAATCTTCTTCGAGAAATTGTCTTCCAACTTTCTTCCTATGAGTCTTGATATCGTGATTTAGTTGGGAGGTCTGCCTACTTAGTAGATTTTCCATATCCATCATCTTTTGTTGTCACAGAAGGACTTAAATCCTTTTCATTTTTCTGTTTGTAACCAAGATCAGCCTTATCACTACATGATTGTTGATTGTTGATGAGTTCTTCCGATGCCTTTGAGTTGTTGGTGTAGTTTTGAAGAGTTTTCCATTTTTTACTTCTTTTCATAAAGAGACTATTTCAGCTTCCATTGCTTCTCTTTCTTTGTTGCTTTCCTTTAATTCTTTCTTGAGAGATTCTTCAATTTGTGATCTTTTATTGAATGTTACTTTTGCTATGCTAATTTCAACTTCAGATTTATAAACAAATGCTTGTTAATTGTTTCATGTGCATAGGTTCCCTTATGGTGTTTGTGATTGGAAATAGGTAAATTTATTAAGTTTTATGTTAATTTCGTGAGAAAATAGCATGAAAAACAAGTGTTGAACAGTAGCAAGTAAATGTACAGCAAACCATCAATTTGAACACTTAACACAATGTTTTGATGAATGAGTTCACCCCTCGTGGGTTGCATCTCCTTGGTCCAACTTCCATGGCTTGGGCCTCTATATTAGATCAATAATGGAAAAAGTGGTGTTTACAATGCTCTATTGCTCCTATAACCTACTTCAATGTGTTCATAATGCTCAAATTAGCTAGGAACACCTTTTCCTTATCTCAATTTGGTCAAATTTTGCTCCAGTTATGGCCAAAAGTGTTTTCCCTAGTAAAAATCCTCTAAAAAATGAGGAACACCAATTAACTCCACTAAACTAGAGTTACCGAAGAAACAGGAGGGTTTGCCGAACTCTCCACCAAGTTAAATTGGGGTTTAATTGAATGTTAAACTGGATTAATTAAGCACTAATACGAGAATCTTAACCCGACGGTCTTCACAGAATAATTCACATGTCATGGTTTAGGGATGGGCGGATCAATTTTAAAGCTTGATGTCGTTCGCTCATCCCAATCATTCAAATCCTATTACGATGGTCACATTGTCCCATGTGACAGAAACTGACATGGGTCATAACGACTCACATGGTTAAACTTCCAAGGAGGGAATGTACTGTTGGCATGGCATGAATATAATGATTATAAATATCACCTAGAAGTGTAAACATAAATTAAATACCATGAGATTACATAATAAGAAACATGCCAAATAAACCTTGGGTTATGATTTAATATCCAGAGGGTGCAAAAATATAGCAAAATATATATATAATATCCAGAGGGTGCAAAAATATAGCAATATATATATATATATATATATAATAGAAGAATTGGTACCTCATGAGCCATAACTTATGGTATGATGAGGCTGGAAAAGGGAACCCCCTCATGCATCCACACTAGATATAATAACCTCATAATTAAAAGCATATCTCATAAGTGTAGAATAAGTACTAGCTCAAGAGGTAAGAGTATTTACATCTACATGGTAATGTATACCTAGATTAGGGGTGAAGAAAGATGGGCAGATGCAAACCATTAGCTTAACCTGACAGTCTTCATGGAATAGGTCACATGTCATGGTTTAGTGGTTAGGCTGGTAGTTATGGTATTGGCACTAGCCATTTCTGCTAACTATGGTTGTCGCTGTTACATATTATGGCATTTCACATGGAGGGTGCTAGCCCGCGGGTTGTCTCCCTCCTAACCCCCAACTCGCAATCCATTGAACTTTAATATATGTGGTAAAAATAATGGTTAAGAACCAAGTTGTAGTGTAGTGGTATGGAATGAGGTTTGCATGGTTCACATTCCAGGTTCGACCCCCCCAGCCTAACATAAAATTTTGATAAAGAACGCCATAACCCAACCTTTGGGGAGGGACACATGGTGGCCTCTGGGCTTGCCACTTGTCCCCTCCTCATTGTTCCATTCTTGACCAATAAAAACTTTCCACGTCACCACATTTGATAACCAACCACAACTTGACACTTTTTGTAACCTAATTGGACTATTAACCACCGATGAATTTTCACAGTCACCTACCACGTCAGTATTACGAACTGTTGACTATGCAGTGACTGTACATTTTTTTTCAAAATTCCCTTGTTTGGAAAAGTGGACAAAACGCGATGTTTTCCTCATACAAACTCAGTTCAGTTGTTGGGATTGTTTCACTGAGACAAACATGGTCATTCAGGTTTTTATTTTTGAGCTAAATACTGAGCACCTGATCATTCTTCCCCATTGGAAGCCTTTTGGACCCCAAAAGATACTATCAATTGTTCAATAGGTGAGAGTATAGCTCCCTCACCTTCTTGATCTACAAGCATTTCGCCTTAGAAGGCTTTTTTCCCTTGAGTCCCACTCTAAGGTATTCGATATTCCCTCTCTTCAAAGTTCTGGTTCTTCTGTCACGTATGAGATCTTGCTGAAACTCATCAAGCTATGTGTTGGCTTGTTGGGGCCTGACCTAGGTTCAAAAGTGTTTTAGGCAAAAAAATCTCGAAGCTACCAGCCCTTTCGGCAATAGTCCATGGAGTGCAGACTGAGGTCTCACCCGAGGTAGTACGGGAGGATGCTGGAACCAGGTTTCCGCACCCTAAGGATGTCTTGATGGGTATTGGAAGGCTCATGATTCTACTCTACGTGCTACGCTACTTCCGCGTAGCTGTCTATCCAGTGCAACTACCTTTGCGCGGTTTGAATGAAGAGCGCGAATGTTCTTTACCCTTTAATGTGCTTATTATTATTATAGATATTGAATTAAATTAAATGGGCCAAATAATTTCAATTATCATTCAACATAAACAGACATGCGCGTAATCATAAACTATAAATAGATGCATAAACAAAAATATAAAAATAGATACGCGATGTTCCAAAACCAACTTATCTTTATTAATGCTTTTTCTAGTACAATCCATTTCCTACCCTATGCATACAGCTGCAGGGGTCCGCGCACACAACTCCAAACTCTACTAGGCCTCCGCGCACACAGCTGCGGAGCCTCTATCCACTACTACTACCCAAGACTCAGAATTACAGACTCAAAGCGAATATCGCATTCGAAAACCCATATCACTTCAAATCACATCTAAAACTACTTTCCACCCTTAGAGCCTCGATTTATTTATACATTCCCATGGTCTGCAGATCATGGGTAGGCCGACACATTCTATATTGAATTACAATATTTGAGGGCAGACAACCCTTTGACTTGACTCATTAAAATTCACACTTCGTGCATTTCGCGGAGCCTTTATAATACCATTAGACAAAATTGTAGGCTTTAAGCCCCAAAATTGTTACGCGGGGGATCTGCTACCTAACAGGCCCCCAACATAATCATCGTGACTCATCTTAAGTCACTCCATCAGTGTGGTGAATCACGCTTCCAAGGCTTCGTGGTCTGCCATCCTTGTGAGTGACACACTACAATCTGTTACTCCTTCATTGCCTCCTGCAATGCTTCTTCAAGCTCCTGCTCCATTACCCCTACTAATTCGCTTAACTGATGATGCTCATGTTGCTCTGATGGGTTAACAAAAAGTGACCACTCATAGGATTTTAGCTCTAGCTGAGATGTTAAATGCATGAACTTTTTGTGCCAGAGCAGCAAGCTTGCGATCTCTGGTTCAGTATACTCAATGTCTGTTGAAGCTTGTGTTGCATTTTTGCAAGAGAGTTGTTCCTATCTGCGAGGTCCCAATCTTCAAGTTTCATCATGGGCATGCATCCCAAAGATGAAATTTTCAACAAAATTCTATATTTTGTCCCAAGATTCACCATCTTGCCCTTATCCTTCATAGATCACTTACCAGACCTCGAGTTTCGTAGCGACATCGAGACCAGTCCTGCTACCTGTCTAGGAATTTCCAATACATCTCCCACCATTGGCATTGGGCTCAGTGCGGTGGCCTTGGCTGTCAACATTACGTTGTCCCGAAGGTCTGACATCTCTTTTGGCAATGTGGCAACCATTGGGCTTACTCTCAAAGCGTCAAAGTTCGACGAGTCCATACTTATTGGATAGCTGTTAAGTTATGGTTTGTTCTATGCTTATAACATTTTACTTCTTTTTCTTATTATATTCCACATATTAGCAATCACATGTACATAAATTAAAGTGTAGATAGAACATTAAATGATCGACAGAAAACAGGCAAAGACAAGAGACACAAGATGTGGTGGCTAGCAAGGGACAAACCCCACAATGTGTGGGGAAACCCTTTGATCAAATCTTCTTTTATCTTCAATAATTCAGCAGAGAGAAATAGTACAATAAATCTTATTCATATCAGCAGTACCAAACCCTAGATCAGCAGCATTAGCATTAGCGGCTTCATTATCAAACTAGGGCAGACGATATCTCACAAACCGATCGTCGGATTAACTTCATTCCACCACCAAAAGTTGCAGCTTCCAGAGGAAGTTCAGATGAACCTACAATGCAGTTCAAATGAGGAGATATTCTAGGCCACGCAGGTCAATCTTTACTTCTGCAGTTGCAGCTTCAGTTTCAGCAGTTTCCGGCTTCAAACTAGGGCAGTCGATATCTTGCAAACCATTTGTTGGATTGACTTCATTCCACCACCAAAAGTTGCAGATTTCAAAGGAGGTTCAGATGAACCTATAGTGCAGTTCAGATGAGAAGATCTTCTAGGCCACGCAAGTCAATCTTTACTTCTGCAGTTACAGCTTCAGTTTCAGCAGTTTCCGGCTTCAAACTAGGGCAGTCGATATCTTGCAAACTGTTCATCAGATTGACTTCATTCCACCACCAAAAGTTGTGGCTTTCAGAGGAGGTTCAGATGAACCTACAACATTGTTCCAAAGAGGAGATATTCTAGGCCACGTAGGTCAATCTTTGGATCTGCAGTTGCAGCTTCAGGTACAACAGCTTCCGGCTTCACATGTGTGAGAGAGAGACCCATTTCTGTGCAGTAGAGAAGAGACTCATTTCTGCACAGTAGAGAGAGAGAGATGTGATGAGAAGTGTGTGTGCAAATGAGGAAAATTCCTCTTATATTTATACACAATGTTGGTGTTTGAATAGATGCGACTGTTGGGCTTCTAAGCCTACATGAGATGTAGGTCGGCTTGATAATAATTCCATAATCAAAATAAATTCATATCTCCACGAATACTTATCGGAATCGGATGATCTTTATATCAATCCTACACCTCTCAATGAGAGAAATCTAATAAAGATATTATAAACCATGAATAAGATGACCCGCATGAAGTTTTGCCCTGGTTGCCAATTTTAACACTCCCTCTCAACCAGAGAGAACTTCATCTTCAATCTGTCTATCGGTCGTTACTATTCATCCATCAAATGCACTACCATGTACAGCTTGACCCTTGCCCTGCTCTGTTCTATTCTGCCCATTCTGCTTTGTCTTTTCTGCCTTGTACTTATCTGTACTATTTTGCTCTGTTCTGCTCTGCTCTTGCATTGTTATGTTCTGCTCTGCTTTTGTACGAATTATGAAGAAGAAGAAATGATCGAGGATGTATCATATTGACTAAAAGTCAGTCTCAGAGTTTGTACCACTAGTCCCAGACCAGTCTCAACCAACCCAAAGTCAACGTCATAGTGAGTACAACTCCACTGGTCCTAGACCAGTATCATCTTCCACTGACTCAAAGTGAGTCTCAGAGTGTGTACCACTGGTCCCAGACCAGTCTCAGCCGACCCGAAGTTAACTTCATAGTAAGTACCACTCCTACCACTGGTCCCAGACCAGTATCGCAGTCTCAGAGAGTGTACCACTGGTCCCAGACCAGTCTCAACCGACCCGAAGTCAGCGTCATAGTATGTACCACTCTCACTAGTCCCAGACTAGTATTGCATTGACACAAAGTCAGTCTCGGAGTATGTACCACTGGTCCCAGACCAGTGTGAACCGAATCGAAGTCAGCGTCATAGTATGGTACAACTCCTACCACTAGTCCCAGATCAATGGAGGTCATCCTAGCATAGGGAGTACGGTAGATACAACGATGCATCCATTGGTACTATTATGGTTGCTAACTTCATTTCCCTGTTCATTGATCAAATGAGAGGTACTTCCCATGAGTCCCAGACTGCATGGGTAGGATGCCTCGACAGGAGAACTAATCAATCCTGTCCTCACAGGAGAACACATCAATCCTG
>APFE031129909.1:46122-62490 GCA_000404065.3 Pinus taeda
TATTAAATGATAAGAAAAGACTGGACTTTAACATCAACATTAATATATTATTTTGATAACTTTTATTGCGAGAAAACAACAGAAATTCAGTCTTCTTTACCTACTGTATTCCACGTTATTTGTTTTACTTTTATTTTTAAAAAATATCCAAGTGACATCAGTAAAACATTCGTGAGTTAGCATATGATTGGTAAAGATAAATATTATAATTTAAATGACGTATTAGAACATCCAAGATTTTATAGATATTATATATTTTATTTTATTAAGAGCGTACATGCTCGATATGTTTTCTATAAATATTTATTATGAGGAAAATTATTATTATGGAGATTGTTTTAAATGATAATGATGTAAACCTAATATAAGTTTATAAATGGCAGGTTACTTGATTATTATGCATTTATTAAATTGTTAATTTAAATTTTAAAATTTATAATTTTTATATATTATTGGAATTTGGATGGTATATGTTTAAATAGTTTTAAACAATTGAAGAGAGTCTAATTCGTGATTAACAATAATTAATCATAGTATCAAAAAATAAAATTAAAAGTGAGTTGTTTTTAGTAAAAATTTTGGAAGGTTTTTTGGTTGGTTTTTTCTGGTCTAATATCTTTAAAATCCTGCAGGAATTTATTGAAATCATAAGCTTGATGGGTAACCCGTTTTTCTGGTCTAATTTCTTTAAAATCCAGGAGGGATTTATTGAAATCATAAGCTTGATGTGTAACCCCTGCACAATGGAAGTGTTCTAGGAGGATTTCAGGGCATTGAATCCATATATACAGTAAAAAAACAAATTTAAATAACACACATCAAGATTTCACATCAAAAAGTCCCACTAAAGTCAACTGCTTTTAAAAATATCAAACTACTAATAACCATAATTTTTGAATTCAGATTTCTGTGATCCATAATGAATTAAGAAATTTTTTTTGATAGAAATCAGATAAAAGAAAAAAAATGTGACCGACCTATTTCAAATCAACAAGTGTGATTCCTGATGATAAACCACACTTGTTGGGGCCAAAAATTTCTCTTATATAATTTGTAAAAAAAATCTTTCTTTATTTAAATATAATATTTAACACTTAATTTTAGATTTTTAATTTGAATTTTTTTTAAATAATTTAACCATAACAAATTTTAATATTTTATTTATTTTTTTAATAATTATATAATTCATTAAATAATTTCGATAAAATTAAAAGTTTACATTATTTAAACATATTTTTTAATTATATATTTCAAACAAAACTGATGGTACAAACAGAAATATTAGGTTAATTTACCAACTACTTGTGTAGGTTACAATATCAAATCTCGATAGGTTCAGGGATCTGTCCCAGAGAGGAGAAAGAATTTTCCCAAAGAGGAGAAAGAATTTAATGCAAATAAAATAAAATAACAGGTTAGACTAGTGGGCCTTACAGTTTGCCTTTTCTCTATATACTTTCCTGCGCGTCTTTCTGCCTTCATTTTCCAGAGATAATTGGTATCTCAGACTGCCGGCACCCACTCAGAACGGTCTTGCCCTGTTTAATTTAATCGTCTTCTTCTGGGCTTAGATGTGACAGAGAATCCTAGATTTTAGGGGTGCCCTGTGTTCAATTTTTTTGCGATGGCAATGGGGAAACAGAAAGAGACAGAGAAGGAATATCCAGGCCCTGGATTTATTTCAATCTGCAAGGGAGCTAAAGTTTGCATGAAGACGATTATAATTATGGGTTTTTTGCTTATAGCAGGCCACTATTTTCTATTTGGAAGACAAGATTTCTCCTCCTGTAAATTTCTGGCACAAGCATTTCTCCAGGGAGATTCGAACCCTGGTGCATACAGTGTCGAAATCAGAAAAACAGAGCTGAAGGATATGATCATCGCAAGTAAAATGCATAATACTGGTATTGTCATGAACAGCACGAGCAGAATCACTGAGTTAATTCACGTGAAGGAAGATCCGAACAAGAGGGTGTTTCGTCCTTATGGGAGTGCTGCATACTTGTTTATCCAAATGGGGGCATACAGAGGAGGTGCAAACACCTTTGCTATCATTGGGCTCGCTTCCAAGCCTCTCCATGTTTATGGAAAGCCACGATTTGAATGTGAATGGATCCCCAAGAATTCGTCTTCTGGAGGATTAATAAAGGGCAAGGCCTACAAAATACTCCCAGATTGGGGCTATGGCCGAGTTTACACAGTCGTCGTTGTCAATTGCACATTTTCTCAGAGCGTGGGCACCGATGGCAATGGTGGAGAGCTCATTCTTCACGCAATCCATGGCGACGAGTTTGGGAAAACAGAGAGGATCGTTGCTCTCAAGGAAGGAGAAGGTAGCTACAATGGCTCTGTTTATAGCCAGGCTCCTCCCTATGATTATCTCTATTGTGGTTCGTCCCTGTATGGTGACCTGAGTGCTCAGAGAATGAGAGAGTGGATGGCTTATCATGCCAAATTGTTTGGGCCTAGATCGCATTTTGTTTTTCACGATGCGGGTGGAGTGCATCCCCAAGTTAGAAAGGTGTTGGAGCCATGGATTAGGGCAGGTCGAGTGACATTGCAGGATGTAACAGAGCAGGAACAATATGATGGGTATTATCATAATCAATTTCTGGTTGTGAATGATTGCTTCTTCTTCGATGTAGATGAGTATTTGTATATTCCCCGTAGGAAAACACTGAAATATGCTCTGAAGGAGCTCTCTGGTTATACCCAGTTCACTATTGAACAATATTCCATGTCCAACCAGCTCTGCTTGCAGAATAAACTGCACCGCAGTTCGGCCAACAGTACTTATTCCAGGTAAGACCCATTATAGTTTCAATTAATTCGAAGTAAAGATTCGATTATGGTTTTTGGATTTGAAATTCAATGTGAATATTCTGTTGTGCAGGGAATGGGTATTTGAGCAGTTGGTGTTCAGGGATGTGAAGAGAGGGATAAGGAGGGATCGCAAGTATGCAGTGCAAGGGAGAAATGTGTACGCAACTGGAGTTCATGTCTGAAAATGTGATGGGGAAAACGCAGCACAAGACAGAAGGTAAGATACGATATTACCATTATCACAACACAATCACCAGCAAAGGGGAACCGTGCAGGGAATTTGTGAAGCCATCGATGAGAATGAACGTGACTTGGGTGGGAGGCACTCCATATGTATACGATGGTACAATGAAAGCGCTTGCTCGATCCATTAAGAAGTTTGAGAGAGATATGATAGGATCCGAGCTTCCATCCATTGCAGAGTAAGTAGGAAATTCTGTAAAAGATTAAAAGAAATTTATAGGTACCTTATGGCAAGAGCTTCAATTCGATCAATAAATTCGGATCTCACTGTTCAATAATTGTACTTTAGCCTTAGAATCCGTAAATCTTGGCTGTATTGGGCTGGCTTAAATCTAACAGTAAGCATATACAGTACTACACATTGTATATACATTCCTAAGCATTCAGTCCCTATACAATAATTCAGTCCCTACACATTGTAGGGACCTAGGCAGCAGGGTGGATTTTTTCCACCTTTCTTTTACAGTGGGATTGGGCCTGCGGCCTGCCTGGGATGCGTCTATGATTGATTGTACTGTATTCTTTTATAAACTATAAATTAATGAAAACTTCAGTGGACTTTGTGGCTCCTCTAATTTGAGTCTCACCTCACTTTGTACCATGCTTACACCACAAAATACTGACTCTGACTCTGACTCTACTTTGGATGCTTTTTGTGGATTGTTCACAGCGTCATTATATTTTTCTCTTTTGATAGGATTAATAATTCCATGTATTGAAGTGATGGACCTGGAGACGTTTGCATAGTCTAATTCAACAGAATTTTATATTACGTCCACACTATGTGGCATTTGGGTGGTTAGAGAAGAGGGACGTTATTTTCTTCATTTAGATTCAAATTCTGTTTATTATATGTTTAAGGATTTAAAAATGATACATGTAGGTGTTTAAAAATATTTCGTGTGTAACTATTATTAATATTATATTTTAATTTATTATTAATTAATTTATAATTAATTAGTTTAATTTTATATATTAAAATAAATTTAATTTGAGTTTTTTATGGTATTTTTCAAATTGGTATTGTTTATAGTGTCAATTTTTTTAATGACTAAATAGTAGGAATTAAGATATTTTTTTCTAAAAATTAATTAGTAAAAGTGCTTGAATATTGTTTTTCACAGTGGAAATGAATTCAAAACCATCAAAACTCTTTATGGCGAATAAATTCAAAACCTCATGAGACTAAGTGTTTTAGATTTATTTTAAAATTATAAAAAAAAACAAAGTAAATTATAAAAATATAATAATAACTAAAAAATTATTTTAAATTATAAAAAAAAACAAAATAATTATAAATAAAAAATAAATAATAATAACTAAAAACATAAGCAAAGAAGAAGTAGAATAATTTAAATATATTTCCCATCATGTGTTATCTCCAATCTCATGATTTTAACCATTCTCTTCCATATTTATTTGTTATTAAATTGTAAATATTGTTTTGTTTGATCATTTTTATTAATGGTTTGTTTTGGGAACATTTCATGAAGATGATACAATGTATTTGTGGGTCTAATGGTTAAGAGCATGTGTTTCCTTCCAAGAGGCCACCAGAGAGGTAGAGTATGTATGCATTCCTGTCCCACAAACAAAGGGTCTCATACACCAATTAAATTGGATAATAATAATAATAATAATATTTTATTTATTTATTCATAACACATCAATGTTTGTAATATTATTTTAACCATTTTTTTAATATTAATTATTATTCATTTACTTTAATATTTTTGGGTAGAAAATTGGAGTTATTGATTTATGTGGCCTATTTGAAGGGTACATCATGTTTTGGTGATATAAGTTTCAAAAAATTTCAAATCTCACTTGAAACTTTAAATGGTTATTTGGGGTGTCTAAGATTTGTAAACATAGTTTAGAATATCTAAACATTGTTCTATACACTGAGAATTTTCCAATAATGTGAGGATCTTCTCAACTAGAGTATATATGGGGAATTTATGTTTCCTGCAATTTACCTTATCATGTTGACCACCATGAAAATAAGATTAGTACACATTACTTACACATGGAGTTATTATGTATGTGGAAGTTATGCTTCCCACAAGTTAACTTATCATTTTGATGACCATGAAACTAAGATTCGTACACATTACTCACACATGGAGTTAGTCATGGATGGACTTTCAAGAGACTCTAGAGGGTCCAAAACCTTAACATTAATTTGGGTTTCAAGCATACAAAAAACCCTGAATTTCTATCAAGCCATGTTAAACACTAGGCCACTAGGATAAGAAGAGACTTCATTCTTATTGTATGTTGTATTGTTCATTTTGAATGTAGCACTAGGAGTGGGATATTGAAGAAGAATAAAGTAAATAGAAGATTAGGAAGTAACCATGTTGGCCACAATATTCATGGCAACTTTATAGTGATTTCCCCTTCTGTTGAAAAATGCAGCAAGAAATTCTCAATTTGATTTTTCCTTGATTAAATTGAGAAAATTCAAATTTCAACATCAGCAGACAACTTAGAGGCAATTAACTTGTGTGACATGGTTCGTGTCACTCATTTTACTCAATAAATTTGAGTTGGAGGAGTAAGAGTTCAGTTAAGCATCTGTAATTGCTAATTTGTAGCGATCAAGGTCAGTTATTTCAAATTGTTTTCAGTTAAACTAGTTCTAACTGTTGAAGGAACTAGTGGAAGGTTAGTTGTGCAATGGGACTTCAGTCTAACTCAGTGATCATCTAGTTATGATCCGAATTGGATCATTATATTTTTTTCATCCATATCAATGCATTTGGAGTGGAAAATGTGGAAGAATCGACTCATGACACTGTTTTTACTAGCGAGACCCAGTTTGGCGAAACGGGGCTTGAAACCTTCCGGGAGCGTTTTGAGGCATCAAATGACATTTTTTGGGGGTAAAAAATTTCCACTCACGTGAAGAACCTTTTCATGCTATTCTACACACAAAAAGTTTTCCAACAGCGCAAGAATCGCATCAATCAGAGTCTGTATGCAAAAGTTATGCCACTCATAAGTTGACCTTCTTATTTTCACACCTATAGTCCAGGAGGATGCCACGTCATCCCCATTATTCATGAAAAAGGGGCTAGGCACATGTTTGTGATGTAAAAGACTCTAGAAGAGTCTATTTTATAAATCTAGTTAAGAGTTTATATAGTCAAACTTAACCTTAATGGGGCACTAGGATGAAGAGGCATTCCATTATTTCAAGAGCATTTTGTTCCATAGTTGAGGAAAGATAGCTAGGAGAGATAGGAGGTAGAGCACACAGAGAGGATATATACACTGTAGCAACCCATGGGCCACAAACATTACTTCTTTGTATCTGCATCCATATTTCTAGATAGATAAAGGGAGCGAAGCGGCCTCACCTTCCAGCTGGGTTTTCTCTCGAAAGGGTTTTCGGTAGAAAATACCTTTTGTATTGTGTGTGTGAGCTTATTTTGTCATTCTCTGCTTTTCTTCTTGATTTACTTTTACATGCATGCACTAATTACAGTTAATTTTACAGATCTAGAAATTAAATGAAACTATAATAATGTAGAATATCAGATTTTTTATCAAATCTGTTGTGAGTCCACTGGAATATCCACGGTAGTTTATGGATCAAGTTAACTGATCAATCAACCCAAAATAGCTAGTTCGTGCATAGAATTCGAGTTCCCCGACCGTGGTAGAGATTCCAAGGCAGTGTAACATTAGTTGTAGACTAGTTTTGAGTGTACAAGTGTTGCATGTAGTCAAATGATCAACCTTGGGAATTGCACAATCCATTTTCGAGAAATTCATAAATAATAGGGGTCTAATTTCCTCAAGAAATGTGCAATGAAATAAGGGCTCAAGCAGAGGCATAAATTGACTAAGTCTAGGTTAGAGCTTCTTAGTGAGAAGAGAGGTAGGTTATTCACTTGTAGGTTGTGCTTAGTTGAGAAAAAAAATTATAATACATATCTATTCATCAGATTAATGCAAGCAGGTAAAGGGGTTTTTAGCGGATTTATTTACCCTGGAAAAAATTATTGTGTGCATGTGTATTATTTCCCATTGCATGTTTGTGATTGATGTTCTAAATTGTGAGTTAGTTCGGCAGAGTAGTAGAGTAGGTTTGTGTCTTGTGATTTTGATTAAAATTTCATGAGCAGTTGCAAATCTACACCATAATTTCTACACCTTCCTTCGTATTTTCATTTCAAACTTGAGAAAAAAACCGCAAAGAGGCCTGACTCATTTGTTCAAATTTTTCTATACTAGGTTTTTCCATTGTACATCTTCTATTCATGGTGTGGATGGTGTGTTATTTGCTTAACTTCTTTCCTTTCAATTCAATGATTTCAATTTTTTCATCCATTAAGAAAATTACATTTAATCTAAATCCTAAGTAAAGCATTGCATCATAATATATTGCACTAAGTTATAAGATTTAGTGTGATGAACTATTCCAACGGAATGCCTAAAATTGTTTATATATCACTTCTTATCAAAGTATTTTTCCTTGGGGTCTTATGGAATGTTGCAAAATCCAAGAATAGGTGTAAAGTTTGAAAACCATAACCATCTTGGATGAGTATAATATCAACCCACAACATGATTTCAAAGAGATATTATCAAAGCTTGAAGTATAAGTCACTAACAACCCTCGGAACATGCCCATCATCATGGAAGTTATAGAGAACAAGTCTAGCTTTGTTATAGTGTAGTGCTACATTTATAGAAGTAAATTCCAAAAGCTAAAGTGGAAGACCTTGTGTAATTAAGGAGGAGGCCATTGCCACCTAAACAACCATGTCTTCACTTTTGGGTAGCTCTCCTCCATCTCAAGGGGGTTTCTCCTAAGATAGTATTACTAGGGTTTTGGGGATTTGAAAGTAATTTCAAGGTTTGAGCTTAAAAGGAAGATCCCCAAGCACACACAATCAAGAAATTATAAGGTTATTCTAAAGAGTAAACCCCAACAAAATGGTATAAAGGATTTTGAAAGGAAATAAAGTGATGGGAGGACACAAAATCAGGGGATTTGAAAGTAATTTCAAGATTTGAGCTTAAAGTGAAGATCCCCAAACACACACAATTAAGAAATTATCAGGTGATTCTAAAGAGTAAAACCCAACAAAATAGTATAAAGGATTTTGAAAGGAAATAACGTGATGGGAGGATACAAAATCAGTGTCTTAGCTTATCAAGAGACATTTGCATAGTCTAATTCCATCTATTGAGACGTTTGCATAGAAATAATTCCATATATTGAGACATTTGCATAGTCTAAGTCAAGAGAATTTTATCTGCCAGTCTTACCAAGATACATCGGTACATACATTGGGTTTCATTTGGGTGGTTAGAGAAGAGGGACGTTATTTTCTTCATTTAGATTCAAAGTCAGTTTATGATATGTTTAGGTGTTTAAAAATATCATTTTTCGGTGAGTATTATTAAAAACACATTTCAATTTATTATTAATTAATTTATAATTTAATTAGTTTAATTTCATATATTAAGATAAATTTAATTTGAGTTTTTATGACTATTTTTTAGATTGGTGTTGTTTATCGCGTCAAATTTGTTTTAATGACCAAGTGGTAGGAATCTGACCATTTTTTTTCTAAAAAAAATTAAATAGTAGGAATACTTAAATATTGTTTTTTACGGTATAAATGAATTAGCAACATCAAAAACTCTCATGGCATCTAAAATCTTGAAGTATGATAACTTTAACATAAATTTCCAAATCATACTAAAATTTCTATCATTATTTTCTAAGCAAATTTAAGAACAAATTTAAAACCTCATAAATCTAAGCGTTTTAAATTTATTTTAAAATAAAATAATAAAATAAAAAACTAAAAACATGAACAAAGAAGAAATAGGATAATTTAAATATATTTCCAATCATATTTTATCTCCATCTCATGATTTTAACGATTCTCTTCATATTTATTTGTTACTAAATTGTAAAAAAATTGTTTTGTTCAATAATCTTTATTAATGGTTTGTTTGGGTAACATTTCATGAAAATGGGTGTATTATTTATTTATATTATATCAATGTTGGTAAGATTAATACATTAGTTTAATTAATTTTTTTTAAATATTAATTATTATTTATTTATTTTAATATTTTTGGGTAGAAAAATTGGAGTTATTAATTTATCTAGCTTATTTGAAGGGTAAGTTATGTTTGGTGATATAAGTTTCAAAAAAATTAAATTTCACTTGACACTTTAAATGGTTGTTTTGGGTGTCTAAGATTTGTAAACATAGTTTGGAATATCTAAGCATTGTTCTATACACCGAGAATTTTCCAATGATGTGAGGATCTTCTCAACTAGAGTATATATGGGGAATTTATGTTTCCCGCAATTTACCTTATCATGTTGACCACCATGAAGATACGATGAGTACACATTACTTACACATAGAGTTTTTATGTGTGGGGAAGTTATGCTTCCCACAAGTTAACTTATAATTTTGATGACCATGAAACTAAGATTCGTACACATTACTCACACATGGAGTTAGTCATGGGTGGACTTTCAAGAGACCCTAGAGGGTCCAAAACTTTAACACTAAATTGGGTTTCAAGCATACAAAAACCCTAAGTTTCTATCAAGCCATGTTAAACACTAGGCCACTAAGATAAGAAAAGATTTCACTCTTATTGTATGTTGTATTGTTGATTTTGAATATAACATATGGGAGTGGGATATTGAAAGAGAATAAAGTAAATAGAAAATCATGAAGTAGCTATGCTAGCGACAACATTCATGGCACCTTTATAATGATTGCCCTTTCTGTTGGAAAATATAGTAAGAAATTCTCAATTTTATTTTGCCTTGATTAAATTGAGAAAATTCAAAAAAAAAACATTTCTTTTAAATATACTTTATATTTTTCTATTTCCATATTTATACCGTTTTATTATTTATTCACATATTTTTCAAATTAAATATCTCAAAATAAAAAATATTACCCCATTTATATTTTTCATATTCAACCAACTACCTGACTCCAGAGAAATTTAATGAAAACCATGGACAACTCTTTGGAAACATGTGGAAAGACCTCAACAATAATTGGGCAAGTAACCAGTATGATCAATGTTGTCAGAGTGAACTTGCCACTGAACAAAATATGGTATGGACTTATTGTACTAAACCATGTATGATACAGTCAAAGGGTACAGTGGCAGCACGATGATAGTATCTCAGCCTTGCATGTGACATACCGAAAGCACACCAGTGCAACTAATCTCAATGCTCTACATTTGGGTTTCCTCTGGATGTCAGTGGATCGTCCGAAAGGACTCAGTGCAACAATGATTAATATAGAGGTCTCAGGTCACGGACAAGCCGTAATGCTCCTTAGGGATCACATGTTTAGTGGATTTAACGGACAGAGTTTATCTCGATAGATTTAACGAGAATTGAACTGTGTTTTATAATAAAGAATAAAAAATTTATGAAACACACAATCAAAAATTTAATAAATTTTCAACCAACTAAACTATTTATCAAAATTTCCAGTCGTGCTACATATTGGCCCAATTGCCAACTATTCTTCAAAAGTATGCTTAATTTCTTCATGAACTATCTATCAGTCCTGAATTAACCCCACTTTTCTTCATGGAATGGTAAAAAATCAGCGGTCGTTCTGTGTCCTGAGTAATAATAGATCCCTTCATTGACTACTTGAGGAAACAATCTCTAAAAGGAACGGAAAATCAAGGTATTGTTTCCTCCAGAGATGGAAAAAGATTAAAATGATCATGAAAAAACGAAGGGGAGTCCAAACCTTTTATCAAGACCAGGAGGTACGCTTTGAAGAGAGTTATCACATGTTGCAGAATAGGGGATAGCAAATCTCTACATTATATTATATTAGTGATGCTTGCATATAAACATCAAGACATCGTACCATTATTATTAATCCCTTTGAAATGAGTGGGCCAAGCATCATTACAGGGGTAATATTTGCCTTTGGCTCATGGTTTATATGTTAAAATGAGTGGGCAAATTTCTATTTTTGGGAGGATGTAATGTTTAATATGAGTGGGCTAAGCTTCATTTTGGGCGTAATGTTTGATATGCTAAAATGAGTGGAGTGGGGCCAACCTCCATTTGGGGCTTGTGTAATGCTTAATAGGTTAAAATGAGTGAGCAAAGTTTTATTTTTGGGAAGGGGCCAAGTTTCAATTGGGAGGTCATATTTAATGTGTAAAAATGAGTGGAGTGGGACCCGCGTCATTTTGGGTGTAATGTAAAAGTGAGTCGATCTAAGTTTTATTTTGGGTGTAATGCTCTCGTATATTTTTGAGGTTTGAGGTTTGTCTCATGCTAAGTATGTGAAATGAGTGGGTTAAGGTTTATTTTGGGTGAATACTTCATGGATTTTTGAGATTTGATCCAGGTTTAACTATGTGAGAATGAGTAGGTCAAGCTTTGTTTTGAAAATGAGTAGACTAAGTTCCATTTTGCATGGAATATTATGTTGAAATTTTGAGGTTTCACTTATGTTTAAGTATGTGAGAATGAATAAGTCAAGTCTCATTTTTGAAATGAGTAAGCCAAGCCCCATTTTGGGTGTAATAATGTGGTGAATATTTGAGGTTTGGCTCATGTTTAAGTATGTCAAAAAGAATGGATCAAGTCTGGATCAAGTCCCATTTTGAAAATGAGTGAGTCAAGCCTTATGCTTAAGCATGTGAGAATAAGTGGGTCAGGCTCCATTGTGGAAATGAGTAGACCAAGTCTCATTTTGAGTGTAATACCGTGGTGAACTTCTGAGGTTTCGCTCAGGCTTAAGTATGTGAGAATGAGTGAGTTAGACCCCATTTTGAAAATAAGTGGGCCAAGACCCATTTTGGGTGAATAGTCTAGTGAATTTTTAAGGTTTAGCTCATGCTTAAGCATGTGAAAATGAGTGGGTCAAGCCTCATGCTTAATTATGCAAGAATGAGTGATTCAGACCCCATTTTGAAAATGAGTGGACCATGCCCCATTTGGGTGTAATACCATGGTGAATTTTTGAGATTTTCCTCATGCTTAAGTATGTGACAATGAGTGAGTTGTGTCCCATTTTGAAAATGAGTGGGCCAAACCCCATTTTAGGTGTAATATTATGGTGAATTTTTGAGGTTCGACTCATGTTTAAGTATGTGAAAATGAGTGGGCCAACCCCCTTTTGGGGTTTAATACCATGGTGAATTTTGAAAATGAGAAGGCCAAGCCCCATTTTGGATGTAAAACTGGTGAATATTGATAATGAGTAGGTCAAGCCCCATTTGTGGTGTTATATTGTGGTGAACATGGAAAAGTTTAGGCGCTACTATTCATAGGTGGGCTAATTTTCCATGCTCTTTCCAAAAAAAGTATCCACAAATTTCTTTTCTTTTTTTTCCTAAAAATTATTCGCCCAAATTTTATAGTACAAAAGTATTTTACCTTAAAATTCGCTACTTTTTTATATAGAATAGTATAATATCATTACAAATGTAATATTTATAGAAAAATATCACCAAACATTTCAAAATTTGCATATTAGGGACTAGTAAGATTCACCAAGGTTTCTAAATTTTAAAATAAACTTCCATCCTTAAAATTTTCCCTGTGGTAAATTCTATATTGTATGGTGTTATAGATAATAATTGAGGATGTGGCATATATCTTATGAATTTAATATTGATAATGGACGATTAGGTCGAAAACTTCAAGAGAGGAGGAGCTAACGGTGAGGAGCGGGAAAATAAGCGCACGACTAGGGTTCAAGTGACAGCGGGAGTTTTTCATCCATGGAGGGATGTAGAGGAGGGGGATCTTCTCCCTCCTACAAGGAAATCGTGGCCAACAAGGGCAAGAAGCCCCCAGAAAAAGTTAGAAAGTTCATGGGAGAAGGAAAAAATAACATGGAAGAGGAGGAAGAAGTGGCTAAAATAAAAGAGAACAATAGCACTAAAGACAAGAAGGAAGATGACAAAAAACAGGGAACAAAAGAGAAAAAACGGAAGGGACCTTGTAAACCCAAAGCTGAAATAACACCCAGAGTTGTTTTAAATGACCCTGCTCTGCAAGCGCACAAGGAGCACATGCAAACCTATGCAATCATCTGCAAATTCATGGGACTATGGCCCCACAGAAAAATCTTTACAGACATGGATCAAATACCACTAGAAACTTAAAGGGAGCATTGACCTACACCTTGGGTCAAAGGGTTTCTTTACCGTGGTGTTCACAAGTATCGAGGATAAAGACAGAGTGTTTGAAGGAGGGCCCTACTTCTATGCAGCAACAGGTCTCTATATGAGGCCATGGAAGATGAACTTTGTCCCAGAACGAGAAACATTCATTTCAGTCCCAGTCTAGGTAAGAATCTATTCCCTACCTCTTGATTATTGGCAACATGAATCGTTAGCTGCCATAGGCAATAAAATAGGTAGGTTTGTCAAAGCTTCAGAAGCTACCAGAAGCGGAAGATATACTTCCTTTGCTAGGATATGTGTTGAGATGGATCTATCAGGAGCTCTTCCGGATGAGGTGATATTGGAAGTTTTTTATGAAGAGTGGGTTCCAATGGTGGACTACGAACATATTCTGTTCAGATGTCATAGATGCCATGAACATGGGCATCTTCTCAGAGACTGCCCTCTAGGTAAAATAGAGAATAAAAGAAAACCTAATACAATGAAACACCTAGACAGCTTTCACAAGGTAATACATAAAGGAAAAAGCGGCAAAAGAGGGCAAAGGCTATAGCAAAATGAAGGACAACAGGCTAGGCGGAACCAATTCCAAGTTCTGGAAGAGGACGAAGAAAAAACAACAAAAAATGAAGCAAATGAAGGTAGTACGAGAGAGAAGGATAAAGAAGGAAACCGCGATCAAACACAGGAAAATGATAAGCATATACGGATAATTTTGAGTGACACAGAACCAGAGATGGACCAGGAAATGACTTAGAGTGAAATGGAACTGGAGGAAACTGAGCTATAGGAGATTCTGGAAAGAGAACACCTGGATCTGGAAGGATTCTTAATTCAAGGTACTTCTGGTGGGGTATATTTGTTACCTTAGGAGGAGCTCAATAGAATACAACAATTATATTTATGGAAAACTCAAGAAAAGAGTATGGAAGGAGCCAAAAACAGGAGCAGGCTTAGTAGCAAAGGAGTGAAAACGATAAAATCTACTCCAGGTTTAACACCCAGAAACCCAGGAAAAAAGAGAGGCAGGAAAAAGTAGAATGAGCTATTGATGGAGTGTGGAAAGCTCATGATAGATTCAGGTAAGATGAAAGATGCAAAGCGCTCTGATACCAGTTGTTATGCTCTTAACCTGAGAGACGATACCAGAATACCAAATATGCGAAGAAATATACCCAAAACATAGAACAATGAGAAATAACAACAAGTATTTTATTATTCAGAAAGTAATGTTCACTTGCCTCTTCGAGGGGGCAACCTCCAACAGAGCTGAGCTCAATTACAAAATAAGACACAATGCTCCTCGAGGGGAGTCTCTATCCTTTATATAGGATTCATACATGTAATACCATGGGGCAATACCATGGTTCTTATTAATACCATCTATCTAATACCATGGCCCATTTGCAACTAACTGTGGTCCCTTCATTAAATGTGGGTTAACCACTTACAATTATTAATATGGGCTTTATTAACTCTTTACTTAACTATAACTGTGACTCGATCCTATTACTTAAATAAGGAGGTTAGGGTTGGACCCTAACAGACCAAAAACCATCGCGTCCAAAACCATGGACCGAAAACCATCGCATCCAAAACCATGTGCGAAAAACATGCACAAAACCATAGGTGGGTCCGCCCAACCTAACATAGGGTCCAAAATTAAAATTTTCCAGGGCGCTGGCCCGGACCCCATAGAGTGGGGCTACGTGTACCCCTAAAACCCCCTGTGACCTGCTACTATAAACGAACGGGGGGTTCCACCCCCCTTCTAACCCCCAGTTAATTATGTGGGCTAGTCATGGAAAGAATATAACACAACCCAACATTCTCCCACTTGTTGTTTTCTTTCCACAAGGGGCCACAAGAGATCTTAGTAATTTATCCGGCCTTGCAACGCCCATTGTTTCTCTACACCAACAGAACCTCTCAGAGCTCACAGATTTTGTCAGTGCATCTGCAATATTCTTTAAAGTGCCCACCTTTACCAGCAACACCCTTTTGTCTTCTATGATATCCCTCACAAAGTGATACTAAACATCAATGTGCTTTGTCTTTGAATGATATGCAGGGTTCTTTGCCAAGAAAATTGCACTTTGGTTGTCACAGTCTATCCTTATAGCTCCCTATACTAACCTCATACTTGAAGACAATATCTGCAACCAAACTTCTTCCTTGCTTGCATGAGTGGCTGCCATGTATTCTGCCTCCATAGTGGATAGTGCCACTACAGATTGTTTCTTACTCATCCAATTGACTGCACCTCCAAATAGGATAAGCACATACCCACTTGTAGATCTTATCTGATCTAGATCTCCAACCCAGTCTGCATCAACAAAGCTATGGATATCTAAAACTCTATCTAATCCTGGTCTTCCTTGGTAGCACAAACCATAATCGCTAGTGCCACACAAATACCTGAAAACCCACTTCACTGTTGTCCAATGTTGCTTCCCTACTTTTGGCATAAACCTGCTCAATACTCCCACTGCATGTGTAATATCTGGTTTAGTACAGACCATCGTATACATCAGGCTACCGACTACACTTGCATATGGAACACGAGACATATCCTCTTCCTCTTCTTGTGTCTTGGGACACACTTTAGCAGATAACTTTACACCTACAGGAATAGGAACCTTCACCGGTTTACTATCCTGCATGTTAAACCTCTACAATATTGTCTCAACATACTTCCTCTGGTTTAACCAGATCTTCCTCTTTGCTTGATCTCTTTTAATTTCCATGCCCAAAATATAGTTTGCAGCACCAAGATCTTTCATGTTGAATTTGGAGGACAATCGAGTTTTCAAATCCTGGATAATTTCTTTTTCATTTCCAACCAACAACATATCATCCACATACAAGACCAAATAAACAACAAAGTCACCAATTAATTTAAAATACACACAATGATCTGCTTTGCTTCCGGTGAAGCCAAGTCCCCGTATAAATGTATCAAATTTCTGATACCACATCCTTGGTGACTGTTTTAACCCATACAGAGACTTCTTTAACTTGCATACCAGTTCTTCTTACCCTTCACTGCAAAGCCTTCAGGTTGCTTCATGTAGATTTCCTCTTCCAAATCCCCGTGACGAAATGTTGTCTTCACATCCA